>OY811991.1:5070555-5176491 GCA_963681505.1 Eunapius fragilis
TCGCTTAGCTATGTACACTCCCGTGCACTGACCTAACTAGAGCCTGAGGAGTACAATCGTTAATCCACATCAACACCATCAAAGTAATGGCGCTACTGTGGAGGCCTGCAAGGCTGCAAAGAGAAAACAATTTTATTTTAAATGGCTGATTAGTTTAGGTGTGCCTAGAGCTGCACTCCTTACACTAGTTGATACCATACCCACCTACTCATCAACCCTCCCTCCCCTCACACCACACCTTTTGTCTTCACACACACCACTACTGTGTAAGCACACAACACATCATTGTACACACACACATACACACACTTCACACTCATACTCACACAAAGTGTAGACACCCTGTACACACACACTAGTGTAAGCCCTCTGCACACACACACACACACACACACACACACACACACACGCACATACACACACACACACACACGCACACACACACACACACACACACACACACACACACACAGACCAGTGTAGTGGAGTACTCAACATGTACTGACCATAGGCTGTGTGATGAAGATGTTTGCCTTACAAGTACACTGGGCTCAGTATAACCTAAATATTAAAAAAAAATAGAATTTTTCAACTCACATTGAAATCTTGTTTATGTTACCTAGGTCTTCAGGTGGGATAGCCACATGTACTTGCTGTGATTGGAGATGGCTGAAGATAAAGCCACATCATGTGAGAGGTACAAATTTATAATCATTGTATTACGTACCCATTTCCTCAGGTTCTGGGACACATTCGTCTGCTTCCCATCATGCCACATGTTCATAGCTAAACTCTTTGTCACTCGCTTACATTACTGGTTCATCAACAGCTTCAACTTTATTATCCTTGTGTAGCTTCGTCTTTCCTTATCCTTATCCATTCCTCAACCTTGTTATGTATTATATACCGTGACGTCAAGGCGTGTAACAGGTACCTGCCTTCTTGCATACACAACATGAAGTGTGGATACGATCAGGATTTCTTTGCTTACTATGTACGCAATTATCTTAGTAAGAATAGTTTAGTATGTTCTGACCTTTCTGTTTTGAAAAACTACTATTCCAACTGATATTGTTCTGAAACCCACAGCATACATTTGCGGATTGGTGAGTTTATAAATGTGCATTCCAATCTTGCTGGAGATGAAGTATTGCATTTGCTCAACAGAAGACCAGGGTTAAATCTACTCAGCAAAAACCGGAATGGAAACATCGCTTTGTTTGCCTTGCATATCATCAACAGTATCAAGCCCTAGCAGTGAAGATGAAAAAGATAAACTTCATATGGCTGGGTTAGGGGAGAAAGTTATAGGATTTTCTGCTTTGAATGTTGATGCAGAAAGCTTTAGGGAAACCATTCATTCTCAAAGTCGCACCTTTCAAGTGGCTACGTCATGTGCAAGGCAAAACCTAATTCAGCACAGTTGGAACCATTGTCAAACCTGACATATAGTTCACCAGCAGTCTTAAAGGAAAGATATGGATGCTGCAAAACATATTTGGTCCCACTGCAGCAGGATTTAGACATGTCATGCATGAAATCAGGTTCAACTAGTGTAAGCAGCTTGTTTTTCATAACCAATTAATGTACATACAGTCTGTTGATATGTTTCAGGTGATGGAGAAGTGTTTGAAATGTGGGCTTTGTCTTCCTATGGACCCATGTGGAACTGTGCAAAAAATGAACAAATATTGTATTACGCCCTCGGTGTTTTTAAAGATACGAGTACGAAATAATGACACTACTTTTTGTATTTCGACTAAGTTAGTATGTCTGTTTCATAGTATCCATTAACATAGCAGTTATTTCAGTGAGCTAGTGCTTGCGCACAGAAAAGGTCTTGAATGTCACCAAGTAAATTTTATGCAGACAAGACATTTTAACTGTACTGCAATTTTCTAATATGTTGGGATGCTAGCTTGTTAGACCTTGTATATATTTACATTTGCTAACATCTGTTTACTGTTGTCATACTATTTTTATTTCATTTGTAGTTAAAATACATACTGCCAATATATATTTTTTTCATTGGTGAAGAATGGGTTCTTCATCTGATGATGAGTATGCATTTCTGCCTTTCCTTTTCACTCTTTTGTATTTGTATTACATGTTCCATGCATTATTAATATACATGTATATACATGTATAAAGATGCAGCTGAAATGGACACACCCTCCCTCCCCCCACACCACACCTTCTTTTGTCTTCCCCCACCCCCAGATTCACCATTGAATAGAGCTTTCTGACCCGTAGTGGAAAAACTGGTGAATCATCTACAATGACTTCTTATGAGAGGAACTGGGACATTCTCTCTGCCCCGTAGCAGTAATATTGTACGCAGCCCCATCATGACATAGTGGTTGTCGCTTACTGTACTACTACTACTGGTCAGTAAGGGCGTTTACTTTAAACGGAGGGTTCTGGGTGTCCATTTAAATAACTGGTAACACTTAACTAATGGGTCATATCAAGTGCAAATGAAGTGATTAGTCAAATAACTTCATTTCTAAAAAGAGACATTATAGTACTACTGTGGATGCAATGAATGAACAAACAGTTTAGCCACCATGAAATGGTTAATCAATGACTGTTCAATGCTGCACTCTGATCCCGGTATCATACTAGTGTGCAGTTGTTGATCCAATGCTGCCTTCTGAGTTGCAGAAAGCAGTACTGGTGGATCGTCCACAATGACTTGTTCGTGCTCAATGTTGAGAGGAACTGGACCATTCCAATCAATCCCATAACTTTCAGAATCAGGCTAAGATACAAGGTGCAAATTAAATGCACGAATTCATAATGTGTATTTTTCCACTCCTGCACCCCCAGGCATAACAAAAATAATCCTTCAAAAAATAAACAGTCCATACTCAAAGACACATTTTTCAGGACTTAAACAACATAATTAATGCTGCTAACATGGCTTGCTCTTAATAACACACACTACAGGACTAGTCTGCACAATACAAAGCACTAACCTCAACTAAACCCCTTGCAACCATGCAACTTGAAGAGGATTCATCCATTGTGCACAGACCCATTGTCCACAGTTGCAGTGGTGCCCTATTCTTATTGAATGCCGACACCAGCCATTCCTAAAGCCATCCAATAGCTAAGGATTTTATCTCTCCTCACACACATGTACCTGAACATGCATTTACTTTCCAGACGAACCTTATACATAAAGTGACATGCTGATACAAATGAATAGTGTAATCACAAGCTGACATGCTGATACAAATGAATAGTGACATGCTGATACAAATGAATAGTAAAATCACAGTGACATGCTGATACAATGTTTGAATGATGCTGCTGGTACAAAGACAAAATACATGAAAACGACATACACCAAAGAGTCACTTCAACTTTGACCGAATCCTTCACACCCTCTTATTGCCAACATCATGCACTCCCTAAACTGTGAGTAGTCCTCGCCATGGCAAGTTGGAAGTCGCAGCTCAAGATTGCAGGTTGCAGCTGTTGGTAGTCGTGCTGTGGTGTCGTGCAGAAAGGAAATCGTACACTTCCTGCTAAAACCCTGGGGTGGGTACATGGGGGCAAGGGGCCAATTGCTTACGATGGGTACATGGGGGCAAGGGGGCGTGGGTACATGGGGGAGGGGGTCCAGCTGCTTACAGTGGGTGCATGGGGGGCATCCCATTTAACTGGTGTATCGCCGTAGTAGAGACTATACCACATGCGCACTCTCCATATCGCAATCCTTGATAACGCGCAGCCAATTTATATATGGATATCGTAAGGGAGAGGGGGTACTTCACGCTGATAATACCAATTCTCAGGAACGTCAGCATGCCGCATTGTCAACTATACACATTTAGGTATACAGAAACACCATTTAGGTCCAGCCATACTTTTTTTTCAACACACAATAAAGGGTTTTGCTTTTCTATGAATAATGCGGTATTAGTAGCTTTATTCGGTCACATAGCCTAGATGGAACACCACATATACCAGCTCCAGGAACTTTGCAGAGCTTGTGGAAAACATTTGGTGGCTAGAGAGATCAAAAGGAGAGCATTCATGAGAGGGGGTTTATAATGGGTACATGAGGGCAGGGGGTCCAGCTGCTTACTGTGGGAACATGGGGCAGGGGTCCAGCTGCTTATAGTAGGTACTTTGGGGCATGTGCAGGGGGTCCAGCTACTTAGTCAGTACATAGGGGCAGAGAGTACAGTGAGTACACAGGGGCAGGGGTCCAGCTGCTTACAGTGGGTACATGGGGGCAGGGGGTCCAGCTGTTTACAGTGGGTACATGGGGGACAGGGGTCCAGCTGCTTACAGTGGGTACATGGGGGCAGGGGGTCCAGCTGCTTACAGTGGGTACATGGGGGCAAGGGGCCAATTGCTTACGATGGGTACATGGGGGCAAGGGGGCGTGTGTACATGGGGAGGGGGTCCAGCTGCTTACAGTGGGTGCATGGGGGAGGGGGTCCAGCTGCTTACAGTTGGTACATGAGGGTAGGCATATGTGAGGGTAGGCATATGTGGGGGCAGGGGTCTACCTGCTTACAGTGGGTACATGGGGGCAAGTGGGCCAGTTGCTTAGTGGGTACATGGGGGCAGGGGTCCAGCTGCTTACTGCGGGTACATGGGGGCAAGGGGGCCAGTTGCTGACAGTGGGTACATGGGGGCAAGGGGGCGTGGGTACATGGGGGAGGGGGTCCAGCTGCTTACAGTTGGCACATGAGGGTAGGCGTATATGTGGGGTAGGGTGTCCAGCTGGTTACAGTGGGTACATGTGGGCAGGGGGTCCAGCTGCTTACAGTGGACTCATGGGGTAGGGGTTCCAGTTGCTTACAGTGGGTACATGATGGCAGGGGGTCCAGCTGCATACATGTACATGGGGCAGGGTACAGCTACTTACAGTGGGCACATGGGAAGAGGGGGTCCAGCTGCTTACAGTGAGTGCATGGGGGAGGGGATCCAGCTGCTTATAGAGGGTACATGTGGGTAGGGGATCCAGCTGCTCACAGTGGTACATGAGAGCAGGAGGTAGCGATGGGTGTATGGGGGCAGGGAGTCCAGCTGCTTACATGAAGGCCGGGGGTTCTCAGCTGCATACTGTAGACATGTGGGGGAGAGATACATGGGGCAGGTCCAGCTGTTTATAGTGGGCACATGGGGACAGGGGATTACAGTGTGGGTACATGGGGGCAGAGTGTAACAGTGGGTACATGGGGGAAGGGGAGGTCAGGGGGTCCAACTGCTTGCAGTGAGTGGTTACATCAACAGGGGGTCCAATCAATACATATGTACATGGGGCAGGGGGTGCAGCTACTTACTGTGGGTAACGTGGGCTAGGTGTCCAGCTGACAGTGGGTACATAAGGGCAGGGGGGTCCAGCTGATTTTCATGTCAACACGTACATGTACTGGGCTAGTTTACACGGCTCAAACCACACTACACTTCTCATGCGTATACCATCGCGAAGAAAAAGTATGGCTACAGTTCCATACTATATGTTGTAAGTTCCTTCTGTCTCCTTTTGTTATGCGCTTCCAACTGGGGTGCAGAATTTGTCTACGTGGTCCAAAAAGTACGTTGAAGTCGATGCGTTCGTCGAAAAATGGCCGTTTCTCGCCCATTAGTCCGTAAACTAAGATACACTCCTCGCTTCCCTCCGCAAACCACAGCATCGTATTTTATATTTTACAGAGGATTTTTTTTTTTCTAGTTAAAAAACTTTTTTATAATGGATTATTAAAATTTCTAATTGTGCGTTTTTTGTTGAATTTTGGCGGCTCGGGCGTTCCATAACTTACTGTCGCTTACTGTAGGAGCTACTCGTGGAATAAGAAAATGATCGCTCGAGTATAGCATATTGATATCAGTCGATTTTCTACTTTCTTTACTAAATATTTAGTTCGGCACGCAGCTGCAGATACGAAATTATATTTAACTGACAGTGTCGGTGTGATACTTTTTCTGGACGTTGTAATTATAAATTCAATGCTTTATCATTTTTTGGGATGCGAAATTAACATAGAGGCTCTCACGGAGAACTAAGCAGAAACTAAGGTCCTTCCTTCCGAATGTGATTGGATGTAGCAAATGACGTGCCACGTGGTTGTGGGGTTAAAAAAAGGCTGGTCCTTACTAGTCTTAATGGAAGACTGGCTACTGCAGATTGTCAATCAATACTATACAGGATACAGTGGCTTTTGACTAGTCAATGCCAAATAATAACACCTTTAGGTACAAAGACCATATCAATAATGGTATGAAAAGAAAATTTAATGGTATCAAGAAACGTTACATCACTATATTACAATAACTCTATTGGTTTCAGTTCATAACTAATTGTTCTTTATTTTCCAATCATTTGCTGCAGTTCTTTAAGAACAGCAGCCATTGTGGGACGTTTATCAGGTAGGTCCTGTGTACACTTCACCATCAGGGAATGGAGGGGGACATGTTTGGTCCTCAGCTTCTCCTTTGTCTCATCCAGATGGTCTGGATCGGGGAACTCCCTCAGTGTGACCTCACAGAGCAATATCCCATAACTGTATACATCAATCTTGGTGGTCTGTGGTGGTGCTTTACGGTGGTGGGATGGGTGAGAGGGGAATGCCTCTGGAGCTAGGTACACTATGGCACCCTCCCCCATGGTTGAGGCTTGCTTGGCCCAATTGGCTGACCCAAAGTCTGACAGTTTGGCTATCCACCCTCCCCCAACCACAGCCTTCATAAGGACATTGGCTGAGCTCACATCTCTGTGGATGATGGGCTCTTCAAGCTCATGGAGGTAGCAGAGGGCAGAGGCTACATCACGGAATATGTCCACACACTGCCGCAGGGTAAGGAGGTTGTCCTCATAGGCCTTCCTCAGTGTGGTGTCCAGCAGTTCAGTGATGATTATGGGTCCTCCCTGGTCATCCAGTACGGCTGCCATGAACTTCACCAGGTTGGGGTGGGACACTTGGGCCATTGTACAGATCTCACGATACACTCTCTTGATGGTCTTTTCAGCCATAATGGACTCGTGTACACACTTGACAGCTACCTGCTGACCTCTGAACTGACCTTCAGCCACATATCCCCATGCCCCTCCCCCCAGCTGCTTATTAAGCATGGTTATTTTATGACGTGGTACTATCCAGAATGTTTTACATGTTGAGTGCTCTTTCTGCAGCTCCTCTAGCTCTACCCTAGTGTGACCTAGGACTTCCTGACATTGCACTAGCTCCACCCTAGTGTGACCTAGGACTTCCTGAGATTGAACTAGCTCCACCTTAGTGTGACCTAGGACTTCCTGACATTGAACTAGCTCCACCTTAGTGTGACCTAGGACTTCCTGACATTGAACTAGCTCCACCCTAGTGTGACCTAGTTCTGTTCTGTACTGCTCACTCTGTTTCTTCTCTTCTCCAAGATTCTGTTTTGCTTCACTCAACTGTGCCTCCAAGAACTGGACCCTTGCCTCCAGTTGTTTGAACACTGCCTGTTCTTTCTCCTTGCCTACATGTAATTTGTGCAGAGCATGTAATACAGGTCAGATGCATTTGTTTGGTCATGTGAGGTAATCTTATTTCATACTTCAATAATCAAGCAATATAGTTATGGACGTTCTAGTAGGTTATGTTTCAGCATTGCAACACAATGCAACAACACTATACCATTTCATTGAATGTTTTATTGTGTGTATACCTACCATGCATATTAGGCTAGTACATTAGGTGACCATATAGTCTGGCAACCACCTATGACATTGGTTCGTTGCACGTGAAGAGGCCAGGTGCGAGAAAGCCTCTTTGGCTTCTGCGCCCCATGCTCCATAGGACTCTGTCCCCAAGGGAATACAAACTCACCCCACTTGGAGCATTTACCAACATTGCCGGAGTGTTTTCTATGCTCTGCGGCTGCTGCTGCTGATCGTCCTGTGACACTCGCTTCCAAATGAACAGAAGGGTTCAGCGAAGAGGTCACTGTGAGATTGAAGGCAGCAGGCTTGCCACAGAGCTAGTTAGAAGCAAGGATGTCTGCAGGGCATGTTCCATGGAGATCATGCCCTAGGCCACTACCTGCTTCAACCTTAGCACTGATACCTGCATGGTGACAAAATTCCAGGACTATGTCTCGGAGATTATTGTGCCTGAAAATGGCATCACCAGTGTGCTGGAAAGTTAAGGCTTGGTGTCTAAAGGGAACTGGAGAGTTGTTCGGGGACAGAGTACAGGGAGAGCCATTGGATATGTCTAGCTAGACCTAACCACTACTTGATGGCTATTTGGTGCTCGTTAGGGTTTAGGCTTAGGCCCAGGCCTGGAGATGTTATTACAGAAAGCCAGGCTAATGCATGGGGAGCTCCTGCTGAATATATCTTAGGTGGGAGCAAACTTTATGTCCTCTAGCAGGGAAGAAAGAGTATGCTGCTGACAGGGAGAAGACAATACGGAATTCAAGGTGAGCATATCCTTCAAAGGGCACAAGACTGTTAAAGAAGCTGACAGCCTCTGCCGGGAAACAGTTCAAGGAGGAAGCAACACCTGCCATCCTGACAGAAGCTATAAAGGCAGCAGGTGAGTGATAGGCAAGTGAGCGTAGCCCAATACCCCCACGGATTAAACGTAACTGGGCCTGCTGCCAAGCACAATCAGAAGTGTCAATGGCTTGACACTCTGTGAAGGTTTGATGGACCTGTAAATCGAAGGAATGCAGCTCTTCAAAGGGCAAAGATGGAGGTGTGGAGCGTGCGATGTGAACTAGCTTGGTAAAGCTTCCACACATACGTAGCAAGATCAGAACAATTTGAGGATCACGTGAGCCAAGCTTTTCCAGTGAGGACAGCAAGGTAGAGGCAGCGAAGCAACAAAGGCTGAAAAAAAAGGTAGAATCCCCAATGGGGGTGAGGTTGGGGGTGCAAGACTTCTTTATCTGGGGATATTGAGTTGGATAATATCACAGGTAGACTGTATTTTATTTATGAAACATATGTAAACTTCCTCTGGGTGACAGCAATAATGATGGTGGTGGTTATGCACAAGGAAAGGAAAGGCATACATCTTAAGAACAACTATTTAGAAGGACATCATGTACACATCCTCCTTCAATTTAGTGTTTTCCAGATAAAAAGCTTTCCTGATGGTATCTGTTGTAAAGGTGGATTGCAGAAAACAGTTTAACTCTAAACCTCCTCCTTTGCTTGACTTCAGAACACAAGTGTCACTCCTGTTTAGCTTCACTGGTGTCCACTACATAGGGCCTCTGTATTTAAGGAATGGTGATAAAGTGGATAAGTTGTGCATTGTTCAGACCATCCATTTGGAGTTAGTTCCAGACTTAACAGCAGAAGCATTTGTCCAGTGCTTGAGGCAATTCTCCACCCTGCATGGCATTTGGTATCAGACATAGCAAGACATTTAGATCTGTCAGCAAGATAATGACATCTCATACAATTGGTTTTGATTATAGGAGTGGGGTTCTATGAATGGATGGTTCCGCTAGTGAAGAGACGCCTGCTGAAATCCATTGGACAAGCCAAGTTATCATGCAGGAGAACTGTCCACAGAGCTGGTGGAGGTAGAAGCTGTAGTGGTCATTCCATGGCTGCTGGAAAAACTTGAAGTTGGACGCTATACTTTAGATTTTTGTGCAACCGCTCATATATTTGATATGAATGCCACTTTAGCCCACACAAAAGTTTAATAACCTTAATGGTTTACGAAATACACCTCCCTCCCCCACCCCCCAACCTCCGGCTGACAAAAGGTTACTGTCAACAAAAGCTTCCTTCATGAATTTAATTACCCCTCACTTTTAGAGCCCCCTCTCTTCTTCCTAATCTTATATACCTTCTGCCGCCACTGTGAAAAGTCAGTGTACATGTATGCAATATCTCTGGGAACTACATAGGGATGAAAATCAGAACGTCATTCTTTCTTAATACAAGAGTATTGCATAATATCTATATAAACTGTGGTTTCAGGTATAGGTAGTATTTGCCCCTCCATCGGTTTTTTTTTTTTCCTGATAAGGCATACGCGCTCACTCAATCATTTCTTTCGTACATGCTTGGCGTTTGCTAAACCAATGCCAGGAGATTTCTGTTGTGACCCATTCAAGAGTCATTGGCACGGCATTGTATATACCCCTATCTTCAAGTTGTACGAGCAGCAATGATTGCAACGCATCCATATCTTTCAATCCACTTCGATCAGCCACACCCATCTCTCCATCTCTCTTAATCATAGTGATCATTGCCGTTGGTAACAACTTAAAACAACAGGAGTTATATATGACGCTGATGACACTCTAATGAGTCGCAGCAGAAATCTCTTGGCATTGCTTTACCAAACGCCTGACATGTGCGAAACAAAGGATTGAGTGTGCGTACTGTCTTATTAAAAACTGATGGGGGTCCCATGGTCAATGCTACCTGTTAACATATATAGATTACATAATACTCTTGTGATAATATAAACAACACTTCTTAAAAACCATCCATTAAGAAAAAAATAGGCCCAGAGACTCCGACTTACGACAAAGTCATACTGTATTTAAAAGGAACAGGGTTTCAATCTGCTCAATATTGTAAAAACATTTTATAGTCTCGTACCCAGACCCTGACTCATTATGTAAGCATTATCGCATAATAATGTATAATGCTACGTAAAGGGTCTGGCGTCGAAGTTAACCGAAGTCGTTCTGAGCGCCAGAACGTCGGCGGCGCCAATCAAATTTCGTGGAATGCCAAATGATATGCTAATCGAATTACTATCTAGCTATCTATAGTTATTAAATCATTTAGCTTACCCTTGCGCAATGAACGTGACAAAGGACCTCGAGGCTCGACAGCGTTATTCAAAGAGCGTCGATCGCGTTAGGCTATCCTCAACTTAGACCTGACCCAAGCAATATGAAGCAGTGAAACTGTTCCTAGAGGGAAACGACGTGTTTGTTGTTTTGCCAACAGGAAGCGGGAAATTGATATACTGCCATAATGGTTGGTCCATAGATTATCTATGGTTGGTCAGGGTAGAAGCCCGAAGCGGCGAAGGGTGCCGCCTGCCATTGATGTATGACAGGAAAAATAGTGTACAGGTACAAACAGTGCACAAGAGGAGTGGTGGGTGGGTCAGCAAATGTTCAGGTCGTCGATAGCTGGCCATGGCTATGAGATTGAATGGTTGCTTTCCCAAGAACACCATTATGTATAGCAATAAAATACCTGGAACCAGACGAAGGAACAATCTAGTTTGGGATAGTATGTTTAGAGGGGGGAGTTTCCAACAGGCAGGCGGCTAGACCTACTCTTTAACCTATAGACAAAGTGCCCTTTTAATGCCTTATATGCTTTCCCATGCTACATCTAATTATTAGTAGAATGAATAACATTAATAACGTAATCGACTGCATTCCAACCGCATTCCAATTGCATTCCAATCGCATTCCCCAGAACGACTTCGGTTAAATTCGACGCCAGACCCTTTACGTAGCATTATACATTATTATGCGATAATGCTTACGTAATGAGTCAGGGTCTGGGTACGAGACTATATTTTTTAACCCTTTAACCTCCTTCAAAACACATGTACATAGTAAGAGCATCAATGTGATGCCAAACAAGGTGTAAGACTCAATTATTTAATTATTCAAGAACGTAAACCATTGATGCTATTTTTTAAAATTTTATTATTATTATTGGAGACCATAATAAAATAATACATGAACATGTACACTTCCATAAATGATAACTATACCTACATTACATCACAAGGATATATGCTACTATTACACTATGTACATACATAGAGAAACTAAACCAAATTGCATGCTCTGCTTAGGAGAGCTCTGGCATTGCACCTCACCAGGATTAAGTTTAGCTTCCCATAGATCTCTACCAAGGTCTTTGACTTCTGGTGTCCTATGCCAAAGAACAGGCGCGAGGCCAAATGGGAAAAAGCCTGCCTGGCTTCAAGACCCCAGTTCCCATACAGTGGTGGCGGAAGGGGGGGGCTGGGGGGTCTCGAGCCCCCCCCCAATAATGACATAGGGGGGGCTCAGCCCCTCCTAACCAAAGAACAGGTTATTCTTCGCCCGCGAGATCGCTTGCGTATATACCGTTATCAATTTATATTGTGGCATCCAGAAAAGTTTAGATCTGTCGCAAGAGACGACCGCTCGATGAAATTTTTTACCCCTCCCCCCCCCCAGCGGACGAAAGGACAAATGCCCCCATTGGAATTCATGAATGTAATTATCCTCGCTTTCAGAAGCCCCCCCCCCAATCTTATATACCTTCCGCCGCCCTGCGGCATAGCTCTCCACAGCAAGAGGGATACATTTCCATCCAAGAGTATCACACTTGGGGTCATTCGCCTGGTGCTTCCTCTGCTCTGCCAGTAGAGCAGCTGTTCCTGCAGTGACGCTTGCTTCACAAAGTGACACAGGTGTAAGAGGAGACGTCACAGTTACATCAAAAGCGGCAGAGAGACCACCTATCCAGTTTTTCACTAGGGCATTCGCAGGACGAGACCTAGAAAGGTCAGGTGTAAGTGCACTACCTGCCTCGATCCTCACTCCAAGGTTTGCCTTGTGGCAAATATTTACAAAGACATCTCGCAGCTGGTTGTGTCGAAGAACCACATCACCACCTCGTCTGCATGACAGTGCATGATGCCCCAGGGGGTCCAAAGCTATTTCAGGACATAGCAGACAGCAGGAGGCTGTTGTTGTTTCTAAACCCAGCCACCATGAAATAGCTGTGCGGAATTCACTAGGGTCAAGATGCAGGCCAGGCTCACCCGAAGGAAGGACTGAAACCCATGAAGTGGCCATATTATTATTATTATTAATTTTTAGCTGCCCACCAGACATTAGGCCCATCGCAGTGGGGGAGACAATAAGGAGGCTGACTGGGAAGTGCATGTGTGCCTTGGTGAAGGACAAGGCTACTGAGTTCTTCCAACCCCTGCAACTCGGTGTGGCCTGTCGTGCAGGGGCAGAGAAGGTGGCCCATGCTCTCAGGGGATGCATTGAAGAGCACTGGATGGACGAGGACTTTGTTGTACTTAAGGTGGACATGAGGAACGCTTTTAATATTGTCTCCAGACAAGCAGTCCTTGATGAGTGTGCTACTTTTTTCCCTGAGTTGCTACCCTGGGTGTCTTGGTGTTATGGGACCCATCCTCTGCTATGGCACCCTCTTGGCCAGATCAGCTCTGAGTCTGGAGTGCAGCAGGGTGACCCTTCAGGTCCCTTACTGTTTGCACTAGTCCTCCAGAAGTTGGTATCTAGCTTGGACGCAGATGAGGAGTGTGCTGAAATCCTTCTCCAAGCTTGGTACCTTGATGATGGAGCTTTGGCTGGCACCCGCTCAGCTGTACTACGTGCCTTACATGTGATTGAGGAGTTGGGTCCTGCATTGGGCCTACATGTGAACCTGGCCAAGTGTGAGATGTTCAGCAGGCAGGGTAACACATCATTCCCACCGGAGGTGAGGTGCTCACTCCTGCCTAATCTGGACATCCTGGGTGCTCCAATTGGGGATTATCTACACTGTTCTAAGTTTATCGCTGGGAGGTGTGCTGAGTCCAGGAAGCTACTCTCCGGTCTAGTGGATGTTGCTGCAGTCGATCTCCAGGTAGCAGTTTCCTTATTGCGCATGTGTGGTAGCTTCTGCAGGATGGTCCACATAGCAAGGGTTACCCCACCAAGCCTGGCCACAGATGCTCTAAGGTCTTTTGATGAGGAGGTCAAGCAGTGCTTTGTAATGTGCTCCGCCATCAATGTTACCAATGATGCCTGGAGCCAGGCACAGCTAGGACTAAAATTTGGGGGTCTGGGTCTTCGCTCCCTCTCTCACCATGCTGCTGCAGCGTTCATTGCCTCCCTGTCATTCTCCGGCTTTGGCAAGGCTGATAATGTTCACCTAAAACAGGCAGTGGCAATGTTTAACACTCAGGTCTCCCCCTTTAATGCCATTACAGTCAGTTCTGCTCTGGAGTCTCCCATTCACCAGAAGGTCTTGTCAGGATTGATCCAAACCCAACATTTCCACATCTTGTTGGAATCCTCCTCTCCAGCTAACAGAGCTCGCCTCCTGTCAGTGGCTGCTCCTCATGCTTCCTCTTGGCTATCAGTGGTCCCTTCCCCTGGTTTGGGCTTGCACCTGGAGTCGAATGAGTTCCAGATGGCTATTAGGTGGTGGCTGGGGTTGGTTAGATACTTCTGGTCGGTCCATGTGCCCATTCTGCCCCGATACTGCTCTTGATCCTCTTGGTCACCATGCTGTGACCTGCAGGCATGGGGGGGATGTGATCACACGCCATAATCGTCTACGAGATGAGGTATTTGACCTTTGTCGTCGTGCCCACCTAAGTGTGAGTGTGGAGAGAGGTCATGGCCTTACCAGAGACCTTGCCCACACCAGACCTGCTGACATCCTCATTGCTGGCTGGGACAGAGGCAAACCTGCGGCACTAGACCTGACCATTACCTCACCACTATGCTCTGTCATCTTGGGTGAATCATGTCACCAGGCTGGTGCGGCAGCCCTGGCAGCAGAGACCCGCAAGCTCCACTCCAATGGACCCAAGTGCCAAGAGTTGGGCTGGTCCTGCATCCCATTGGCAGTGGAGACTTATGGCAATTGGGGCAAGCAGGCACAAGATACCTTCTCCAGGCTGGCATCCTTCCTAGCCATTCACCAGTCTTCCCCCAAGGCAGTAGTTGTGGCTGAAATTTATGGCCGGTTGAATGTGGTCCTGGTTCGGTCCATTGCTAGAGCCATCCTGGCCAGGGAGCTTCCACCCTCCTAACTTGCTATTAGTAGTTTAATTGTGTATGCATTTAAAATAGTATGAATTTGTAGTATTAATTAATAAGATCAATTAACTATTACAGATATATGATACAGTATGCACAAAACAAAATCTACCTACAGCATCAACATGCACAGTTTATAGGGAGCAGGATAGGATGGCTCGAGAGTTTGCTCTCACAAGGGCTAAACTTAATCTACCAAATAGTTCATTACACACTAGCGACTTGGGGAGACCCTGCCTGGTGGACAAATGTGTGGCAAGTCTTGATAGTGCCTGAATAGCCTCAGTACCCCAACATCCATATGTCTCCACTACAAGAGGAATACAAACCCAGCCTAGTTCACTGCACCTTCCATCGTTAACCCTGTGCTTGCGGATCTGGGCAGCCATAGCAGCCGAACCTGCTGTCACACTCGCTTCTTGAAAAACATGTGCATTTAGCGTTGATGTGACAGACAGGTCAAATGCTGCTGACTTACCCAGGACCCAGTTTGGAACAAGAACATCAGCTGGACGAGTATGTTCCCTAGACCACCCTCCCATCTCTAGCTGTGGAGCAAGACAGGCACGGTGACAGAAATCGTTAAAGATGTCTCTCAACTTGTTATGACGGGAGACGACATCACCCCCCCAACTTGCAACACAGTGCATGATGACCATAAACATCCAAGGCAGCGTTGCACTGAGTGCAACTTTGGCCTTGAGCAACTGGTATACCGAGCCACCATTTTATTGCCACCTGGAATTCAGAAGGCTCCAAGTGAAGGCCTATGCTAGGGGATGGAGTAACTGATAGCCAGGCTGAGGCATGGGGTGATGAAATTGACAACAGACGTGCCCTGTCGATTGGAGTGGAGTTATTAAACAATTTCCTGAACTGACAATCCTCTATTTTGTTTGACAGAAACTTCTGAGTGGTGGAGGAACAGCTGTTGTCAACAAAATCCGAAGTAAGTGAGTCAGGAGGATCAATAAGGTTGTTGTAAAGGTCTACAGAGTGATGCAAGTACCTACAAACCTCATAAGATAAGCCTGAACTGACAGCTGAGGCTAAATACGCAGCAGGAGAATGATAGGACACACGTCGCAAGCCTAGACCGCCTAGACTTAAACTAAGCTGCGCCTGCTGCCATGCAGAGTCAGAAGTGTCTACCGCAGTACACTCTGCAAAACACTGCCGCACCTCATCATCAAATAGACTGAAGGCATCACCAGCTAAAGAAGGTGGGATAGTTCTAGCCAAAACCCTCCACATTGACGAAGTAGAAGCATCGCAAGATGAAGATCTGAAGAATCTACCTGGGCCAATTGCTGGAGCAACTTGGAGGCATCTGTACGCTTTTGAGCAATATACTTGGCACAGAACAAAAAATCTCCTATTGGGGCCCCTAGTATATCGAAATGAGGCACGTTGGATTTTTTCATTTCATTTGGGAACCTACTGAGATCATTGACACTGAATAATTCACAGTTAGACAGGTTGATATGAAGGCCAAGAGGAGGTCCCAAGTCTGTTATGATGGAAAGCACACGTAAAACAGCAGAGATGGGACCGGCCACAACACCATCATCTATATACCACCGATGAAACAACAGAGAGGCACACTCACTGTCAGTATCAATGGCACAAACTACTTGATGTAAAACCAGACAAAAAAAGCAGAGGGCCTAAGGGATCTCCCTGCTGGACACCTGATTCAGATGTAATGGAACCAAGAGTGTGCCACAGTATTATTATTATTATTGTTATTGATACAATAAAAGCATATAAATACATGACACAGACACATGATACGATGCTATTAAACTTCCTTTTTTATTTTGGCTAAAGTCACATTCATATCAGGACACAAATATATGAACAGCCCAACTTCAAGTTATCCAGCCATGGAATGACACCTACATAACCCAATTTCTTATTTCAGGGTTCGCCGTAAGACTTGCCATTCATTTACGTGGTACGCCTATCATAGCATGTTTTTGAAGCTAACATAACATGTTATTACAACAACGCGTCATCAACCACAGCGCATGCAAACCCCTAAGGATAAAAAGTATAATTTAAACCTTAATTCTCCAGGTCCAAGTACTACGCGTAGGATTAATATTTGAAAATTCATTATAAATAGAAATGCAGTTTTAGCATATTTAACATGCAGACCAAAGTTGGTCATAGTTAATTGTTATTATGGTTGTTATTATGGTCCATTTCTCTACTCTGTTTGATGTGTCTATCGTGCTAAATTTACCAATTGTCAATCTATTTTTAAAATCACACCCTTGGTTACACGATGCTAATAAACAGATACGGTTCTTAAAAATGCATTATGTAGAGATTTTAATTGTCACACAACAAAGTACGACAAGTATAACTTTTTTTGAATGATTTTTGAAGTGCTACTATATACATTCTATGGCATGGTTCTTACTCTAATAGGTTTTGCCATTTTTACCGAAAACACATTGTACGTTTTCAAGATTTTGTCCATTTACTTGGCTATTCCTGCAACATGCGTCTGACAAATACCTATCGTTCATAAGCTTGTGGAGCTAGCAATTTCCAAATCTACAATATACTTTTTTATATGCTTAGTACAAAAGACCTGTCTTACTACCCCCTTCTTTTAAACATGTTGCTCTGATCTTCCCAGCATTACTTAATTTTTAGTACTTTAAGTTGCTTTGCGATTTACCACAAATACATCTTTTAGCAATGCAGTATTGATTGTATTTGACAATCTTTGAAGAATTGCAAGAAAGTAAAAATATTTTCTGAATTAATAACCATTTTTACAGTACAATGAGATTTTGGTTTGTTCTTAGATCATATGAGTTTGCTAAAAATTAATTTTACCTTGTGTCCTACGTGTAGGACGATAATCCTATGCGTAGGACGACGGGAGATTAAAGGTTAAGGATCAATCGTATTATCATTCTGACTCCATTCCATCATCTGAATAGGATGAATCAGATATGTTTAGCGATAGCCTGCGTTTGCAGGTCCCTTTCCATCTAAGGATGGATGATGTGGGGTCAAAGTCAGCAATTTCAGGACTGTGCAGCTATACAGTCATCAAAGGTGACCACGGTGTCCCTAAGCCTGCTCCTCCAGTCTGACTTGATCACTTTGTCAGACTAAACCCTTGTTCACAATCTGCAGTGCTGGCATCTTGAGCACTGGTTTGAGAGAAAGTCACTGCAACTAACAGATGAAGCCCATCAATGACACTGTTGCTGTAGTTAAGACGTTTGTTGCATGATTTTGATGGAGTTGTGAGGGGAGTCCATATGTGTGCAGTCAGGTGTAGACATCCAATACTGTTTAGGCGACCTGTTCAACACATTTATCCACTTGAGACTATACTGTGAGCCTGCAACTACCAGTCACTATTCAATTTCAATTTTGTCACCCAATGATAAAGGTACTCATTCCCATTGTCCCAGAAGCGACCCAGGCTGCCAGATTTAAGTGAGTTACGGAACAATTGTTTGATTGACATAGGTTCCTTGTGAGTGCCAGATACCTTGACCATTACATAATTAAATAGTGTGGACAGGTGATTATTAACCTTTCAAACGTGAAGTGTGGGTGGTTGGTCATCTTAAGCTCCTATGCGATGGTTTCTAAACTACGTGTCAAATTGAACTGACAATTACACAAACATATAACTCTTTGTTTGCTCACCTCGCCTCATTATTGGTTGGGGAACACAGGCATCTCCACTGGTTGTCTTATCCTCTATGTCCTACAACAGGTTTGGGGCAATAATGATACTCAATTTGCATACATGCAATTGTTATTTGGTCCACTCCAATCAGTAAGGTGCCTCAACTGATTTCATGATTTGTGGTATTCTATAGAGCATCAGCATTGTGGATATATAGTGTAATAAACTCATCAACAGACTACTAAGCATGATAAACATATATTATACAAACCTAAGGGTCAAAGTACAAACCAACTAGACACATATACAATTACAAATATATATACATGATGTCAATTTGCTGCAATAACATTGTGGATAAGCATAATTATAGAGACATTTCCTGCACAGTCCTAAAATCGGTATCTACATAATAGGACTGTTCTATGACTATAATTATGCAGGGTTAAGTTGTCAAATAACATTTATGTTATGGCATAATGGGCAAGGGATATCATATACATGCACATCTATATCTATGCCATACACCTTATCCACCATTGCGCTATATTATTTCGCTAAATCATCTTTGTTCATTCAATCAATATGGCAGCATAATTTTAATTAAGGTGACAGGGTACCCTCCTGGATTTTGAAAAAAATCATACTAGCTTGTAGCCTGAGAGCATCTTAGAGGACCATATCATTTTGACAGTTATTAGATGAGCAGTAAAAATAGTACAAATATTCTAAAAATTAAACTTTATAATTGGTTTGTTGAAAACTGTAGTGCTTAAAAATCCCCAAATTAGGAGGATAAATATCTTCTTTTGTTTGGTGCATTCGTTTCGAAACGGAGCAGTAGGTTTGTGCCAAAGCTGATACAAACCATCATTTTGAGTGAACTAATTGGGCTACTCATGCTGGGCATTCCAGAACAGCTAGTTTATCGTGAATACACGTTCTTCATTACTTGATTGACTTTTTGGTGCATCGATAACGTTACTATCCTTTTCCACAAATTTACAGCAATTTTTTTTACAAAGTTACGCATCCCTGGACTCCATAATTGTACCTTGAAATTGAAATTATATTAATTGATAGATTTGCGGTTTTCGGCTATTTAGAAAAAAGTAACTTATTTTGAAAACAAGGACAAGATATTTTCCTACACGTACGCTCTTCTTGGTGCTTAGCTCCTATCGTAATAATATGCTCAACACTTGATCATAAGGTCTGTTGTCCTGAATGTACAGGAAAAAAAGTTTTTGCCGTTTGTATTTCAAAGTGCTCGTAAAACAAGCGGTGCTAGGGTTTCTGCGCGTTATTGAAATGCCATCATGGTGCATGGCATATCTTAAACAATAAGGTGGATTCTCTCTGAATTATAAACGGTACTTGAATAGAACTACCAATTGTTGATGACGTACTTTAATAATTCAGACCCCAAAAAACATGGCGGACTCAAACTGCGCATGCGTGCGTGAATTACAAGATGGCGGATGCGAAAATTTAAGGCACTGCGCTCGGTTAAATACGTTACTTATCCAAATGATATCAAGGTGGCATATCTTAAACAATAAGGTGGATCTTACCAAATTTTTTTCCAAAAAAACCTCGTTATGGCTTATAGCAATACTTTTGACTGCACTAAGAAAAACTGCGATGGTTGAACTATACAAACAAGCGATTGCAACCAAAAATATTGCAGTAACTGGTACACATACCTGTATATCTAAGATGGTACTACAACACAATCATTAAATATGCAGGCTGCTCTTAGTACAGGGGCGGCTCGGAACAGTGGACTTTCACACCTCGAAACAGTGGACTTTTGACATCATTCATTGTTATTTTAGGAATTGCAAACGTAAACTTGGTTTAGGCATTGAGGGATGAAAAGATTACTATAGCATCTGCATTGCGTAACATTGTGCAATTTGTCACAACATTCTTAAATCATGACGCTACTCCAGTATCACGCTCTTAAAATCTACAAGCTTTACATCTGCAAGCTTAACGCACATGTTCCATCATATGCATGCATATCACGCGTCTACATCGATCAACATGCGTCGGTTGATCTTACCTATTACGGTGTGCGTGGCACGACAATCACGCGAGGCATGTTTAGTTAAGGCCCATTTTGTCTATAGCCTACACTGCATTCCGCGCAGCCTGGCTTTTTGGTCCTAATAAACTTTGAAGTTTTTTTTTTGTTTAGTATTTGGAACAAATGGCATGTGACGTTGTGCTATGTTGTGCAATGTAGACGCTATATCTTAATCTTTTCCCATCCCGCAATGCCTAACACGTTTACTTTTGCAATCATATCTGGGAACCTAAAATAAAGTCCACTGTTCCGAGGTGTGAAAGTCTGTTCCGAGCCGCCCCTGCAGTGATATACAATATAGTACAAAAAGTACACATATCATGTTCCCAGAAACTACATTTCCCCAATCAATAATAAAGGTATTGCACAGGTCAGAAAAATGTTAGTAAAGCAGAAAAAATTGATCGCCACAAATCAATACTCTCTGGCAGTAAAAAATTATTAAGGTACCATTTTTTATGGTAGTTACAAGATTTATCTATATACCTATCTATGATAACAAGAATTGCTTTTCCCACGCTCCACACATAGCAATGATCAAAGTCCCAGACAAAGGTGCTTTCCTGGTATTGGTATTTGTGTAAGAACCAGGATTAAACTAAATATGGATTGATTCTCATGCACCAAGTTCATGGAGGATATAATTATTACCATGAAAAGTGGCCATTTTCTTCTTAGTACCTTATTATTGCAGAACAATCTTTATCATGAATAACATTTGTCATCAACTATGACCAACATTGGTCTGTACTTAACCTGCTGTTAAACATGTTAGGATACTAATCCTTATTTTAAATTGAATTGAATTTTGCTACCTAGATTAGAAAAATACAATTTAGCTTACATTCATTAGATGTACTTCACCACTCTCAATGTTGTAGTCTTTCAGTGTATAATCATCTTTCATATGAAGGGCAAAGTGAAGGGTATTCTCCTTCTGAATATTGTAGTCACTCAGTGTACGACCATCTTCCAGCTGTTTGCCGGCAAAGATGAGTCGCTGTTGGTCTGGTGGATAACCTTCCTTGTCCTGGATCTTGAACTTCACAATCTCAATGGTATCGCTTGAATTGACCTCCAAGGTGAAAATCTTGCCAGTCAGTGTCTTCACAAAGATCTGCATACCACCATGTGAACGAAGAACAAGATGGAGGGTCGAATCCTTCTGAATATTGTAATCGCTCAGTGTACGACCATCTTCCAGCTGATTGCCGGCAAAGATGAGTCGCTGTTGGTCTGGTGGAATACCTACCTTGTCTTGAATCTTGGCCTTCACGTTGTCAATGGTATCGCTTCCGTCAGGCTCAACCTCCAAGGTGAAAATCTTGCCAGTCAGTGTCTTCACAAAGATCTGCATACCACCATGTGAACGAAGAACAAGATGGAGGGTTGAATCCTTCTGAATATTGTAATCGCTCAGTGTACGACCATCTTCCAGCTGATTGCCGGCAAAGATGAGTCGCTGTTGGTCTGGTGGAATACCTACCTTGTCTTGAATCTTGGCCTTCACGTTGTCAATGGTATCGCTTCCGTCAGGCTCAACCTCCAAGGTGAAAATCTTGCCAGTCAGTGTCTTCACAAAGATCTGCATACCACCATGTGAACGAAGAACAAGATGGAGGGTTGATTCCCTCTGAATATTGCAGTCGCCCAGTGTACGACCATCTTCCAGCTGTTTGCCAGCAAAAATCAGTCGCTGTTGGTCTGGTGGAATACCTTCCTTGTCTTGAATCTTGGCCTTCACGTCGTCAATGGTATCGCTTCCGTCTGGCTCAACCTCCAAGGTGATGGTCTTGCCAGTCAATGTCTTCACAAAGATCTGCATATAACAACGGAAACGTAAGGTAAGATGGAGGGTCGATTCCTTCTGAATATTGTAGTCGCTCAGTGTACGACCATCTTCCAGCTGTTTGCCAGCAAAGATGAATCGCTGTTGGTCTGGTGGAATACCTTCCTTGTCTTGAATCTTGGCCTTCACATTGTAAATGGTATCGCTTCCGTCAGGCTCAACCTCCAAGGTGATGGTCTTGCCAGTCAATGTCTTCACAAAGATCTGCATACCACCATGCAAACGTAAGGTAAGATGGAGGGTCGATTCCTTCTGGATATTGCAGTCGCTCAGTGTACGATCATCTTCCAGCTGTTTGCCGGCAAAGATGAGTCGCTGTTGGTCTGGTGGATAACCTTCCTTGTCCTGGATCTTGAACTTCACAATCTCAATGGTATCGCTTGAATTGACCTCCAAGGTGAAAGTCTTGCCAGTCAGTGTCTTCACATAGATCTGCATACCACCATGTGAACGAAGAACAAGATGGAGGGTCGAATCCTTCTGAATATTGTAGTCACTCAGTGTACGACCATCTTCAAGCTGTTCACTAGCAAAGATGAGTCGCTGTTGGTCTGGTGGAATGCCTTCCTTGTCCTGAATCTTGGCTTTCACGTTGTCAATGGTATCACTTGGCTCAACCTCCAAGGTGATGGTGGTTTGTGTCACCACAAAAATCTGCATACCACTATGCAGATAATAGCTGGTAAAGGGTTAAAGAAAACGGTATCATACTTAGATTTTAATTTACAATACTTGCAGTTAAGTGAAACACTACATCTAAGATTTTAACCATCCACCTATTCTTGTTCCCAGATCCATCATTATGTAACGTATCATCACTACACATCTTCCTCACATACTACATACAAATTCTTAGTTACGCATTGTAAATTTAAACTAACTGTGGGGCAGCAGGATAGTGATTCATCATCGCACTGTGACAAGATATTTTGAACAAAATTCATGCTGGACATCAAGGTATCACAACGTATCCCTAAAGTGCCGGATATCACAGTTGAAAAGCAGAAAGACAACTAAGCCAAGGCTTAATAAAAGAGGAATTTCAATTCACACCATGGAATCTATGAGTTGCCAGAATTGTACCCAGGAGACGTGGTGTGGATAAAGGATTGTCAGACGGAAGGGAAAGTGATGCAAGAGATTGCCCCTAGATCATATTTGGTACACACCCCGGATGGAGAATATCGAATAAAGGACATCTGATCCACTACCCATGATGAATAATGATAAAAATGGGGAGAACGTAACTGCAGACAATAAGGATCTGGTACTGAAAAAAGGGAGAAACACCATGCTACGGAGGAAGGGGACAAGGAGACAGAAGAAACTCAGGTTCCAATGGTTGAAGAGGAGCAAATGGAAGACCACATGAAACAGGAGATGGAAGACCACATGAAACAGGAGATGGAACAACATATGCCACCAACAGGAGCTACTACAGGTGCCCAGACTCGGAGTGGAAGGTGGTCTACACACCCTGATCGCTACGGATGGTGAACACACTCAGAAAGGAGGATGTAGTAGTGAACATTTTGTATTGTATGGATAATACGCATGCGCAGTTGGGTGGGGGCGCTATGATCGGAGTTATAGATAGCCGTCTGATTCGATCTGAGATTAGCCCAACCGCTACACGAATGGTCACTGAAGGCCTGGTTGATTTATTGTACAATTTTATATGCGCTCATTTGGCAGAACAATTGGGGACCTAACCAATTAGCAAATTGATTAGCAAATTGGTTGAGGCATTGCAAAACTAATATATACAGCAGGTGCCTAGTGCATTTACACTACACTTAGCTTACCAATTCCTTGCACACGTCAAGCCATTTTATTACATGTAGCTCTACAATGATGGAAGCTATTGATTGGTGTTAATTGGGCCTGTATCCAAACCCTCTGTCCCACTGGATGCCTTTGGGAAAAGCCACTGCCCGCAAGGCGATGGGATGGTCGATGATTGAGAGGTTCCATCACTCATCACTGCAGCTGCTGCAAACCTATGGTAACAATGCCTGCTATTGGCCTTGTATGCATATAGAACTGCCACCCACTCCTTCACTGAAGTGTCTCTATTCTAGAAGGCAATCCCAGTCAAACATTTTAACCCCCTCCCCCGAGAAGTTATGAAGCCACATCATACCAGGAAGTACTACAGGCAAAAATGGCTGAGCTACAGGACCTGGTGGGGAGGCCCGCATTGCACGTGGATTATGACAGGCATTCTGCAGAGAGGCAGTTCAAGCCTGGGGACTTGGTGTGGTTGTCAGAGGCAAACTTGATCTACGATGGGAGGGAAACTGGACAGTGAGGAGTGTGAAATCGCCAGTCACTGTGGAAGTTACTGATGGAGTGGAGAACACACAAAAGTGGTGCACACCAACCGTTTTCATTGACAAACCCTGCCAGTAGTCATGTCCCAACCAAGAATTTCCCCTCATTCACACAGCCATGGGAACCACCTGGAATAGACCACTTCAAGCAGCCCACTTCACAGGCTGGGAGGAGATACCCGCCGAGAGAAAGGCATACACCAGACTGAGCTCAAGAAGAGTGCAGTGCTAGCAAGTTTACACCTTAGGTGCTAAGCAGGCACATGACATGCACTCACACCTGGAAGGTTATAAAAAGATGATATTTATATGTTCTGTTCAACACCGGATCCGTGAAAATTGAATACTTTTTTGGCCTATTTTGTCGGAACTCCAGTTTTGGGAAATTAGTCGGAAAGGCTATAATACAGGTGCAACATGGAGTTCGATTCTCTAGATGCTGTTTAAAGCTATTCCCGGCCTTGGAACTAAATCCAATGATGACCTGCGTTCGTTTTAAGTCGAGAAGGTAAGACCGTTATCGAAAACTGTACACTTTTTTTTTGGAGAAAATTTCTGATTTCGGAAACCCTTCACATGCTAATTGAAAACTATTAGTCTCGTACCCCGACTTGATAGTCCCCAGGCTGAAATCAATTACAGTCACTAGCTTCTCGTCTGCACACGAGGCAAAAACAGCTGCAAGTGAGTTTTGAACATGAACTAAGCCTACTGGGAGTGTAACTCTTATTGGCCCTATAGAGAAATTCAAATTTATAATTAAAACTTGCTCAAAATGGCCTAAGAAAAAAGTGTACCCGGCAATGCTTCGAGATCGATAAAGTTAGAACCGCGGTCACTTGGTCCAGTACAGATACGAGGCAGGAAACAACGCCAAGCTTCTTGGCGATGATTGAAATCTCTAACAGTATACTTTATCCAGCAATTGACGCTTTTCCGACTAATTTTCACAAAAGGTAGTTCGACAAAAAAGGCATACGATTTTCACGGATCCAGTGTTAAATATCATTCTAACTACTGAGCTAAATCCAGTGACAGGGCAGACACATTGCACAGCCAGACCTGGGTAAAAACATTTGTGTATGAACCCATAGCTTAACCACATGTACAAGTTCAGGGGCTTTACTAACTGACATGGTGTGACAAGGGGGGTTTGAGGTAGCACTGTAAGCTCCCCAGATTAACGGGGTCTGGGGCTACGCCACAGCCGCTTAGATATTCACCATGTATTAGTGCAGATCAGCTATTTTATAATATTAGTAAAATACATGGACTTCAACTGCAAGTGTCATGCATGGGTAAAAATCCAATGGTATAGATCGCTTCTTGATGTGCTATCTTGCTTTGTGATGGACATAGTTACATGTATGCAATTTAACCAGTACCGTGATCGCTGCTTCCAATACTTTAATTCTATTATCACCCCAATAGGTCAACACTGAAAAATTTTAGGGGCTCAAGCAGAAGTGCAAATATGCTATAAAATTCAGCACATGGCTAATCAATTGTCATGATCAAATGCCAAAAACAATTGTGCTATGGCTGGAAGTTGGCCCTGTTTAGGCCCAGGGTCCCTAATAAGCCCGGGCCTGGGAATTTTGCCTTCCCCTCCCTCATCTTGTAGGCCTGCAGAGTAATAGCCAAGTATGGATGAAGCTATGGAATAGGTATGATGTCAAAGCTCAGGAAATGCATTGTAAAGGTGATACGATGGATGACAGAGGATTTTGAAAGCATCCATAAATGACAACTCTATGATGTCTGCCTGATGCTACTGTATGATCATTCGTGTCATACAACAGAATTTCAGAAAGCGATTAAATATCTATATACAATGGGAGGCGTTTGGGAATAAGAATTAGTGAGACGGGTGTTACCTAATTTCACTTAAGGAATTACTAGCTTCGTGCTCGTTAGCGCTGAGATCACGCGCTAGTAACTCTCACAAGTATACAAGGGCGTCGGAAGGTAAAATACATTGGTCCGGCAAATAAATAAACAATGAGGTGGACTCGCAGAGGCAACGGAATGGGGAGCGCTGCAGATGCTTTCCGATCTGGGTCTGGGGTTTCACCCCAGAAGTTTTGCCAGTTGTGCATTATTAATGAAGAAATTACTAGCTCGCACGCGGCGTTAAGTGCTCGAACTCGGGGTAATGATCACGTGAGAGGCTTCCAATCCATATCACCGGT
This sequence comes from Eunapius fragilis, assembly GCA_963681505.1. Classification (NCBI taxonomy): domain Eukaryota; kingdom Metazoa; phylum Porifera; class Demospongiae; order Spongillida; family Spongillidae; genus Eunapius; species Eunapius fragilis. Next base: position 5,097,479 of record OY811991.1, read on the forward strand.
CTAGTCTTTAACTCTTTGGACGCCAAGTGTGTATTCATGCGTACGCACACAACCGTTATAATACCATTCATGTAGAGATCTTACATGGGAATTACAAAAAAATGTGTTGATCATTTACAATTCCATGATGCATGCAAATGCTTGCTGCACTTGTACCCTTATAAGTACATGTACAAGGTAAATATGCTCCTTCTTACACCTACTAATGAACACCATTATTCAGATGACTGCATTTTATTCTTCCCTATTAACAACTAGGAATGTAACTAATTGACCATCACTAGTGCTTAAATTGCCAGTTCACTTCCCTCTTTTGCCTGGTTCATATCATGGGTAGTAGCAACAGAAGGTGCCAGTAGGTTGTAATGGACAAACAAAATGTACTTACACTGAGACCACAAATGCTCAAACATTTTTATGATTATGAGGTTGCATGCATGCAAGTCAGTATTGTGTGTATGGACAATGGTATTCAAAGTGATTCTATAGTCACAACACAACACAGCAATGCATGGTTGTGTGAACATGCATGTGTATACGCAATTGGCGTTCAAACAGTTAAAGTTAATTCGATGCTTGCCCAAACAATTTAATTGTAGTGAAATACGCCCCCAAAATGGCAAATAAAAACAATTGCTGTGACGTTTTGAATATTTATCGATACCCATACTTACCTATGCCCTTATTCATATTATTATTTTTTTTAGAAAATATTGGTCCGGCGGCCGCCGGACCTGCCGGACCGGTTCCGACGCTGAGGGTATAAATTTAAGTTTACCTTTTTTATTTGTGATTGATCACGCGCTGCCAATTTGGCGCACTTGCCAGGACACCACTGCTTTGATGCTTCGCTTGCAATGATCCCGTGTATATACTCGCTCAGTCTACGTCCATCTACCTGTAAGTTGAGTCGTTGTTTATCCGTTCCTTGTCCTGGATCTTGGCCTTCACTTTGCCAAATTACTGTATCGGCCTATATGATAACTTTCAACGTCTTTTATAGGAGGGGTGGTGTTTTAATAATGGTTTCCTATAATACGGGAAACGAACAAGGAGCAACAGCTTATAAGTTTGTGGTCCCACCATCATGGGATGGAGCCACTTACCGACTTTCTTTTAATCGCTTCTCCTGCGGAAGGTATTATCACACCCAGGAAAGTCAAATATGTGCACATATATGTATCAAAACAATTCCCTCATATTTGGAACATCGATCTTAGCAAGCAGACACGTATCAAATATGTGAACTTCATTTGCCGCACAATAGTCAATAATGTTCTCATACATGGTACAAATATGTGCATGGTTCGCAATATGGCGGTGCGGACCCACCTTCCCCTATCCTTGGCTTCGTGTTTTATAATTAACAAGAATTTTTTTTAAAAACATTTTTTTCCCTACTAGTACATGTACAGCAGCAAATGCAAAGCTAGGAGATATCTAGAGCAGCTCCACAAAGACTGGTGGTTCGGTGTTCCAGACTGCGTGCTATGTATAAATAAAAACTTTTTTTTTAATTTTTTTACATACACCGTAAGTAGTACTTACAACACATATGGAGAAATGGCCCATACATCGGCGGTCATCTTGCATTTTATTTCAAATTGAATTCTAAATGACCACGGAAAATACTAAAAATTAGTCTGAATTTGAATTGTAGTTTTCATTGCGTTACAATAAAGCAATATTATACAAAAATCAAGACAAAAAATTAATTACTGTCGCAGTCTCGTTCCTGGGCCTGGAAACGAGACTTGCTTGTAATTGCACTGTTCAATAACTGCCATTTTAATTGCGCTTCGTTAATAAACTCCTATACTGTAACGTCACCCATCCGACAAGAGGTGGATGCGCATCAATTAGCACAAACTCGGACGTCGGCCGCGACCATTTTCCAGGGCAGTCTGTTAAACTTAAGCGCTAACCCCTACAGCCTTCGGAACCCCGTAGTTCTCTTTCAAGATATGTACCGTTTTATTATTTTTTATTGTACGCTCTAAGATACTATGATGTCACGTTGAGAACCTCATAGCAGGACCTGTACTTTCATAACATAACCCTTTTTGTGTGGTAGCAATTCATGCATGCAGTGATGTCTATTCAGGGGTCTGGTCCCAGCAAAAAGTTTTTGGGCAAGATTCTTGCCAAGAGCAAGATCTTGGCAGGAGGCCTAGATCTTGCCATACCTTGGGTAAGATCTTGGCCACGATCTTTGCCAGCATAATCTTGCCACCATGGGCAAGATCTTGTCCAAGAACTGTTTGCTGGTGTGTGTGTGTGTGTGTGTGTGTGTGTGTGTGTGTGTGTAGATGTTGCATGCTCATAAGGTTTCTTGACCACATCACATCAGTAGTGTCATGTTGTATAAACAGATCCCAAATTGATTTGTCACATCTACATTGCATTTCAATTTTGTAGCCAATGTCCCATGCCATGCTTTACACACACATGTGTGAATCATCATGAAAGTCCCCTGCTGTGCTGAGCCATTTGTGGCATTTGCCCATTGTGACAGAAATCAGTTTATGTGGAGAGAACCGAAATGTTCACACTACCAAACAAATTTAACACACATACATAAAAGTTTGATTCCTGCACCTGGTAGTGACCTCCATTTTCTTCTCCAGACCTTACTCCAATATGGGTTGGTAGGCAGGGCTCTGAACACACACACACACACACACACACACACACACACACACACACACACACACACACACACACACACACACACATGGAGGAGGGGCACATTAAGATGGAAATCTGCAATCAGCAGTAGTCTCCTGGGCAAGTGCCTTCATGAGGGCACCATCTATTTCAAAAATCATGTCATACACATTGTCAAAGACAGAGACATTGACATTCAAAAACAAAGCTTTAGAATTATCAGCTCTCTGTCAAATTTGTGGTTACCTGGACTAAGGTAGTTTACATACTGCTTCATGCTGTGGCCTACAAAACCACGCTTGTGGTATACATGTATAAGATAAAAGGACTAGCATCAATTTCAAACCCACATGTCATCCAAGCTAAAATGCCCTTCCTATTTTCAGGACTTACTGCCACACTATTTTCAGGACTTATTGCCACACCATTCTTTATTTTAGAAGAGACCCATCCATCCTGTGTTGGACTGGTGTGTTGTATGTACTGGAATGGTGTGTTGTATGTACTGGACTGGTGTGTTGTATGTACTGGACTGGTGTGGTGTATGTACTGGACTGGTGTGTTGTATGTACTGGACTGGTGTGTTGTATGCACTGGACTGGTGTGTTGTATGTACTGGACTGGCCATACCAGTCCAATACACCAGCCCAGTACATATACCAGTCCAGTTCAACATACCAGTCCAATACATAATACACTGTATGTGCTGTGTTGTATGTACTCAATTGGTATGTTGTATGAGGGGGAGGATAGGGGGTGGGGCATTGCCCCTGCACCTTTGGTAAAGAGGAAGGGTGGTGGTGAGATACAGTAGACACCAGTGTATCATCCTCAGAATTTGTAAATTTAGGTGAGTGCCCCCACCCCTACACACACACACACACACACACACACACACACACACACACACACACACACACACACACACACACACACACACACACACACACACACTGCCTTGGAGAAGCCATGGGTTTATATGAAGCCATGTGTGTGAATAGCTCAGCATATAAACTTTTGGCCCAGTCCTTACAAATCTATTGAGATAGGGTTTCACTGCCACTATCAAGGCTTCCCTCCAGTAAAAAGCTACAGACCCCTAGAAATGGACCATGTACATAACAAAAAAACACAAGCACACACACAGTTTGCTATGACGAAATATGTGAGGTGGTGGCAAGCAGATAGGCCAGCTAATAGCTTATGCCTCTGTAGTGCATGTAGGACTCAGGAACTAGTGACACACACCCACCCATAATCAGAGGCTTCTGGATCACAGTGACCACAGTGCCACATTGCAATCCAGTAGGCACATCACACCTACAACATACTCGTCCAGTGCATACACCAGTAAAAACACCAGTCCAGTACATATATCACATCAGTCCAGTACATATATCACACCAGCCCAGTACATGAAACACACCAGCCCAGTACATGCAACACACCAGTCCAGTACATACAACACACCAGTCCAGTACATACAACACACCAGTCCAGTACATGCAACACACCAGTCCAGTACATACAACACACCAATCCAGTACATACAACACACCAATCCAGTACATACAGCACACCAGTCCAGTACATACAACACACCAGTCCAGTACATACAACACACCAATCCAGTACATACAACACACCAGTCCAGTACATACAACACACCAGTCCAGTACATACAACACACCAATCCAGTACATACAACACACCAATCCAGTACATACAACACACCAGTCCAGTACATACAACACACCAGTCCAGTACATACAACACACCAGTCCAGTACATGCAACACACCAGTCCAGTACATACAACACACCAACCAGTACATACAACACACCAGTCCAGTACATACAACACACCAGTCCAGTACATACAACACACCAGTCCAGTACATACAACACACCAATCCAGTACATACAACACACCAATCCAGTACATACAACACACCAGTCCAGTACATACAACACACCAGTCCAGTACATACAACACACCAGTCCAGTACATACAACACACCAATCCAGTACATACAACACACCAATCCAGTACATACAACACACCAGTCCAGTACATACAACACACCAGTCCAGTACATACAACACACCAGTCCAGTACATGCAACACACCAGTCCAGTACATACAACACACCAACCAGTACATACAACACACCAGTCCAGTACATACAACACACCAGTCCAGTACATACAACACACCAGTCCAGTACATGCAACACACCAGTCCAGTACATACAACACACCACATGTAATCGTACATTTGTATGCCACAATATTTGGCTTCATCACATCTGCTACCACACCTCCCTTGATCACACCCACCTGCTGGCTGCACTCCTCTGTGAGGTCTCCCTCCTCTCAATGTACTTGGTGTAGTCCTGTCCTCTGTATATTGTCCTCTTCCATACTATATATAAACAAACAATATTTTAAAATCATTATACAACAGACTATGAGTTTTGCTGCATAGTACGAGGACATGTACTATGGTAAAATCACCATGGCAACTAGACATATGTACGTATACAAATAAAAATTAATAATGCTAATATTGGTGTCTTATATCACTGTATCTGACTGGCCTATAAAGGGTTACTGCAAGTGGTGCCCAGTGCCCAGACCTGGTTCAAATTCTGTGCCTTCTCCACGACACCCCGCTGGTCCCTGTTCTGTTCTGTCTCCATCTCCAAGGTGAGAGTGGCCCCCAGGCCTGCTGGCTCTGCCTTCCTCTCAGACTGGTATGTGTGGGTCACCTTGCTGAGTCTGTCCTTATCTTCGTCACTGTTCTGGGCCTCCTCTGTTGAAGGAAAGTGGAAGGAGAGGATCATGGAAGAAGGGAAGAGGCAAGGGGAGGGAGGGAGGGAGGGAGGGAGGGAGGGAGGGAGGGAGGGAGGGAGGGAGGGAGGGAGGGAGGGAGGGAGGGAGGGAGGGAGGGAGGGAGGGAGGGAGGGAGGGAGGGAGGGAGGGAGGGAGGGAGGGAGGGAGGGAGGGAGGGAGGGAGGGAGGGAGGGAGGGAGGGAGGGAGGGAGGGAGGGAGGGAGGGAGGGAGGGAGGGAGGGAGGGAGGGAGGGAGGGAGGGAGGGAGGGAGGGAGGGAGGGAGGGAGGGAGGGAGGGAGGGAGGGAGGGAGGGAGGGAGGGAGGGAGGGAGGGAGGGAGGGAGGGAGGGAGGGAGGGAGGGAGGGAGGGAGGGAGGGAGGGAGGGAGGGAGGGAGGGAGGGAGGGAGGGAGGGAGGGAGGGAGGGAGGGAGGGAGGGAGGGAGGGAGGGAGGGAGGGAGGGAGGGAGGGAGGGAGGGAGGGAGGGAGGGAGGGAGGGAGGGAGGGAGGGAGGGAGGGAGGGAGGGAGGGAGGGAGGGAGGGAGGGAGGGAGGGAGGGAGGGAGGGAGGGAGGGAGGGAGGGAGGGAGGGAGGGAGGGAGGGAGGGAGGGAGGGAGGGAGGGAGGGAGGGAGGGAGGGAGGGAGGGAGGGAGGGAGGGAGGGAGGGAGGGAGGGAGGGAGGGAGGGAGGGAGGGAGGGAGGGAGGGAGGGAGGGAGGGAGGGAGGGAGGGAGGGAGGGAGGGAGGGAGGGAGGGAGGGAGGGAGGGAGGGAGGGAGGGAGGGAGGGAGGGAGGGAGGGAGGGAGGGAGGGAGGGAGGGAGGGAGGGAGGGAGGGAGGGAGGGAGGGAGGGAGGGAGGGAGGGAGGGAGGGAGGGAGGGAGGGAGGGAGGGAGGGAGGGAGGGAGGGAGGGAGGGAGGGAGGGAGGGAGGGAGGGAGGGAGGGAGGGAGGGAGGGAGGGAGGGAGGGAGGGAGGGAGGGAGGGAGGGAGGGAGGGAGGGAGGGAGGGAGGGAGGGAGGGAGGGAGGGAGGGAGGGAGGGAGGGAGGGAGTGGGTAAATAGGCCAACCCTGCAAAGCTAAACTTGCCTTTGGTGAGCATTGATAGCTGGAGATTGAGCTGTGTACTGTGGAAAACAATGCAGAATGTCATTAAAACAAGCCAATTACATGTACATTCATGTACGTATGCACAAGGTAACACAACAACACACAAGAACTGATTCTTAGCATACATGTACATATACATGTACATACTGGCATACGTGCACAGAGAGGGGGAGAGAGGATTCATAGCCACTCACACAACACATGCATAGTCACACATACACATACAGTACTTGTTTGCTAGCTGTCGGGTATTCCGTAGCGCTGTCTCGCCATATGTCGCCATAGGGTCAACTCCATACTGTACTGTAGCTGTTAGCTGTGAGGTATTCCATATATATGTACGTATATACCGGTATTCAATGGAGGGTCCCACAGGTAGCCTTCCAGGTCTTAAACCTCGTGGGATTGATCTCAGATATCGTCGTCTTTGTACCGTTCGAAATCGTCCGTGGATTAGGAAGTACCGAACCAAAAGCGAAGAGCCACTAGTACCGTAAATAACGGTTAATAAATCGCATGCACGTTAAGTTGTTGTGTCATTATAGTGGTGGGTGGGGTCGTAGTTATAGACGTCAACACATATTTTAACTACTTGCAAAAACAGTTCGGTCTGGGCACGGCTAACTGACGAAAGGGTAGCACGTGATATTATGCGTTTTGTATGTGGGGTGTGTCTCACTAACCATTCAAGGGAAGGGCGATTTGAAGGCCCTAAGCTCTGAAAAAATAATGATAAATAAGTGCATTGATTACTCTCATATAATCCGGTGGCACCTAAGGAAAATATAATTTGGTTGGGAAACTATTGATGACTGAATAAGTAAATGAGATAAAATGAATGGACATTGGAAACCTTGCATAATTAATGTGGAAGTGCGGATATAGGTACCTACGGTGCGTGAAAGTACTCAAAATATGCCAAATAGTCCCCACATTGCAAATCCGAGAGCACCTAGTCAATATAATTTTTTTTTCTGCAGTTCGATGCAGTTTTCTGAATGCGTCCATTCATTTTCTATGGACATAGAATTACGCAATGACCGAATACCGCGTAATCCTTTTGACCGCCAATTTCTCGATATGACGGCTTGGGCTTGGACAGCTAGAGAAGAGAAACATCGGCATCCGGATCATATACGTGGATATAGCAACTAACTAACCTTACGACTTTTGCTCAGAGTTGCAAATCTGTACGGAGGGGGGGGGAGAAGACAACCGCACGACAATTTCGGCAACTTACGAACAGATGGATCATGTAGGCACTGCCTGTTAAAATCCATTGCATGCATGGATGAAGTCAGTTCAAATCAATGTCTTCAGACATATCGAGAAATTGGGGGTCAAAAGGATTACGCGGTATTCGGTCATTGCGTAATTCGGTGTCCATAGAAAATGTATTGACGCATTCATAAAACCGCAGCTTACTGCAGAACAAACCACCATAATACAAGCAATGCTGACTGCAGTCCCTGGACTGCAAGTTACAGAACCAAAGTGCACCACACTTCTGGGTACTCCCCTAGGTGATATTGCTTCAATATCTGCTGCTATCTGTGCAAAAATAGTTTTTTTGAAAAAAATGGGTGAAAGGTTGTGCAATTTAGATGCACATGATGCTCTGCTATTGCTGCGTCACTCATTTGCAATACCCAAGCTTCTAAACATTTTGCGCACCTCTCCCTGTTTCCTTTCAGAGAAACTTGCTGATTTCGATGACCTTTTGCGATCCATCCTAAGCAGCACTTTAAATATCTCTCTTGGAATTAATGATCCAGCCTGGACACAAGCTCAGCTTCCTATAAAGCTTGGCGGCCTTGGTATTCGGAGTGCATGTCAGCTTGCACCTTCAGCCTTCCTGGCTTCAGCTGCTGGCACCTCTGATACATTGAAGAGCATGCTCCCTGCATCTCTGCACAATGCCTCCATCCCTGATGTTGAGTCTGCACTTTCCCACTGGTCCAAAGGAAACAACACAGCCCCACCTGTACCTCCTGCTTCTTGTTTTCAAAAAGCTTGGGATCTACCAAAAATGCAGTTGGTAGCTCAAGGTCTGCTGGCCAGTGCTGATAGTCCATCTTCCCGTGCTCGTCTTCTTGCTGCATCCACACCAGAGTCAGGAAAATGGCTAAATGCATTCCCTATATCCTCCATAGGCCTGAGAATGGATAACTCCACCATCCGAATTGCAGTTGGGCTCAGACTTGGTGTTCCCTTGTGCCATTCACACACTTGTCGCAATTGTGGTTCTCACGTGAATGACCTTGCTACTCATGGCCTTAGCTGTAGATGGAGTGAAGGTCGCCACTCCAGGCATTCTAGCTTAAACGACATCATCCACAGAGCACTGTCAGCTGCAAAAATACCTGCTCGTTTGGAGCCTTCTGGAGTAGCTAGATCTGATGGTAAAAGGCCAGATGGAATTTCAATGGTTCCCTGGAAAGAGGGGAAACTCCTTGTGTGGGATGCTACATGCAGAGACACCTTGGCACCATCATATCTCTCCACTGCTGAAAGAGGCCCAGGATTGGTAGCAGCAGAGGCTGAATCTCAAAAGAGGAAGAAGTATTCCTCTCTTGGAGCTAAATACTTCTTTGTTCCCATAGCATGTGAGTCTCTTGGTGTGTTTGGTGCTGAAACATTGTCCTTTCTTAAGGACCTTGGCCATCGTCTGCACAAAACCACTGGAGACTCACAATCCTACCAATTCTTACTCCAGCGCCTTTCTGTGGCAATCCAGAGAGGAAATTCTACCTCCGTCTTGGGAACATTAAGTTCCTTTGATGGTTTAGATGACTTTTAGTTCTGTGTGCGAGTGATCGAGTGTGTTAGTGTGCCAGTACATTGTATATGTTAGGTTGTGTTGTTGTTAGCCATATATGTTAGTTTATATAATAATGTAGTTCTGTATGTGCATTTATTCCTTTCATGTATTCTCTTGTAATTTTATTATTACCAAACAAAATATTGACTAGGTGCTCTCGGATTTGTAATGTGGGGACTATTTGGCATATTTTGAGTAGTTTTTCGCACCTTAGGTACTTATATCCGCACTTCCACATTAATTATGCAAGGTTTCCAATGTCCATTCATTTTATCTCATTTCGTTATTCAGTCATCAATAGTTTCCCAACCAAATGATAATTTCCTTAGGTGCTAACGGATTGTATGAGAGCAGTCAGTGTACTTGTTTATCATCTTTTTTTCAGAGCTTAGGGCCTTCAAATCGCACTTCCGTTGAATGGTTAGTGAGATACACCCCGCATACAAGACGATCATCACGTGCCCCTTATCATCGGCCGGCCGTGCCCAGAGCTAGCTGTTTTTTGATGTTGTAGTTAAATGACCAATAATTATTGCTATGTACTGACTTAGCATCATGACCACATGTAGGAGTGGCTAGGTGGCACTAATTGGGAAAGACGGAGGTTGCGATTACACAAAGGAGTTTGCCACTCAGAGAATCGACATGGGCATACAACCAGACTTATTACGGAAGGATCTTGTAAGTCTCAGAGTACTAGTTAAGTAGCATGAATGCAAAACGTATATTGGATGGTAGTGACTGTTCGTAATACGCTAAAAGGTTATATACCGGAGCGGTAGTACATGTAAGAGCATACACGTAGAGGTAACGTCTGGTACAAACGGCGGGAGCATCAAATATACAAGAGCTGCCATATTTCTATACGACTGACGGTACGCACTTAATTGACCTTTCCCATTGTAAATGAATGCATCATAACAGATTCAATACTTCTAACTTTGCAAAAGCTAGTCCGACTTTAAGTTTAGGTGCATTAGATTTTTGCCAACTGCAGCATTTGAAAACTACCATGTTTTCTCGTACAATGTCCCATGTGTGAACATACATGTACATGTATATGTACATGTATGTATAGATGTATATATGTATGTGTGTGCGTTTATGTACATGTGTGTTTTATGTGCACCTATGTGTGCATGTGTTTTATTTGTATGTTGTACGTATATGTATATGTGTGTATATGTACATGTATGTGTATATATGAATTAGTGTTATCTATGGCAACACCTCACCATATTAAAAAGTCTCCCGTGATCCTCCACTTCACTATACCAACTGCCTCATTCCAGGCCAGGTATGTGTAAAAGTCCGTACTTCCCTTCAGTACCTTATCGCTCGTGTGTGTGTGTGTGTGTGTGTGTGTGTGTGTGTGTGTGTGTGTGTGTGTGTGTGTGCTAGTGCTACCCTTTATACCTACTTCACGAGCCTGAAATTAATTGTAGTGTAATTGGGGGAAGGAGGCTAGGGACACATTTTCCTGTCTAGCCACCCAGCTTTGCCACATTGGGTCTCCAAAATCAAAATGCAGCTTTGTGTATGAAACATACAGTAGGTTTAACCTCACCTTGACTAGGTCTCTTGTAAGAGCAATTATGGCCCGGACTCTCGTAGCTTAAAATTTTTTTACTGTAGGTGTATAATCCATGTTCATGTATCTTAACTGTAGTAAGCCATATTACAGTACCTTAATTATGATTATGAAAGTACAAATTTATTTACATATCTTGTGAAACCACAAGTTCATTTACCACACTGCTGTTTTTCCACTCTTCTCCTCCACCTCTTTCTCCTTCCCTCCTCCCATCCTCCTCCTCCCTCCCCCTCCTCTCCTCCTCCCCCTTCTACTTATACCCATCCTCACACTTCTCCCTCTCCTGCCCCGAAGATGTGTGGTCTGTGAGCTCATCACTGTTGCCATGGCAGCTCTACAGGGGATGAGCCTGTCCTCTGCAGTACGGAGTTTATTAATTACCATCATTTGGAGGTATGTCTCCATTGGCGCTACATGTATGTGTCCATTGGTCCTACACATATCATGGGTGTACACAGGGGGGGTCATTGGGTTCGAACAACCCCCCGTCCTATCCCCAAAGCGAGATCGCCTTCATCATTGAGTCTAATCAGTTTTATTAAGAACAAAATATATTGTATGATGCGTGTATGTTATTGTAAGTTCACCTATTAACCAACCCCCCCCCCCCAACCCCCCCCCCCCCTCTTTCTGATGGCTGCGTATCCTACATGTATTGGTCTTCACTCATTGGTCCTCACTCATAGTGTTTTAAACTCTCCTCTAATCCCTGACCCTGTGGAGTCATTTTAGTTACAGGAAGTAGGAAGAAGTGTGGTTTTAGTTAAGGGAGATGAAATATCCACCCACTCCCCCCATTGGGAGCACACACATCTCCTACACTTTACCTGTATCCCTACACTGAGCATATGTTGGCACATTGTCACTGCAGTAAGAATGGTGGAGCCACCTATGTGCTCCTAGATAATAACAATGTGGAGAACATTGCTCAAGAGATGGTCAGGCTTTTGTTTGTGCTGTACCGTTCCCCTCTTCCCCATCAGTCCCTCCTCCCCATCACTGTGAATTGATGGGGAGGAGGCAGCAGTGATGAGAAGACATCCAGTCAGATTTTCTGGTAAGCTGTCTGAGCTCCTCCCCCCCCCCCCCCCCCCCCCCCCCCCCCCCCTCTTCCCATCAGATTGGTCAGAAAAACTCCTGATGATTGAGTGGAGGTATACCCAGGTGGTCTGCCAGCAGCTCTGGTTCCAGGCTCAGTGGGCTACCTACATGGCTGCCTGGTATGGACCAGGGACTGAACTCATCATACCGAGCAATGTGATGTAGCTCATGGACTGTGCCAGTTACCCTTCCAACCTCCACCAGGAGAACTACTACTCAAATGTAAAGCGTTGTGTTTTCATCATATAATGCTTGCTAGCAGACTGTAAAGTTGTTCAGTGGTGTTTTGTATTGTGCTGACATAAGTTTGTATGTTTGTGTACCAAATGTATCAAATGTGGACAGTTGAAGAAGGGCTGGTAGTTGTATTAGCTGCTGTCTGAAACTCACAGGTCTTTGTGGTTTCATAAGTACTGCCTCTTTAATTAGGAGTGGTGACATGTGGAAGAATTGTTATTGGTTGTGGGTTTTATATAAACTTTTCAATTAAGGGGTCAGATAATTCGTTGTTTTTCTTGCACCTAGCTCTGCATTGGCAGACTTATATGTAAGGCACTCACTCTGCAATGGCTGCAAAGTACATGTAGGTTCTGCATTGTGACATACCTCACTGGGGTCAGATCTCGCACCTCATTGTGTCGAATTGAAGGAAAGCCTCCTGATGGGCAATTCATTGCATGCTCCACAGTATAGATGGAGCCACATATGCAATGTGATGGTAATAACGGAGGTTGCCAGCCATAGTGTAAGCAGATAGCATCTCTAAAAGCACTCTAGGTTCTCAGGGCCATACCCAGAGGGGGTTCCGTAACCAAGGAAACCAATAAAATTGCTAGTAAAATCTGATTTTACTAGCAATTTTATAGGTTTCCTTGGTTACAAACCCCCTCTGGGTATGGCCGTGGTTCTTTTCCTCAAATTGTTGGATCCCACGCTCAGGAGGCAACGAAGTTGCACAAGTGATGCATGGTATCCTCAAGAGGTATGAAGAGCTCACTACTGTGAGGTATAGTTAGAGCAAGGTATGTCCATTTACCAGATTGTAGTACATGTTTTTTTTTTTAAACACATACACCAGCATCTTTGCCATTGTGTATGTGAGTGATGAGTGCCAGCCTTCATGCCATCGATCACCATGGCATCCTGTTTTGTGTTACTGGCCATTGAACAGTGTTTAGTAAGAAACATGCAGGTACATGTATGTGAGCACTGTCCATGTGTGTGGGTGGTATGTATAGTATGCAAGCACTTATATTGTTTTTCCAGCTGTGGGTTGTGTGTATGTTTGCATGTGTATGTGATAGATAGCTAAACCACCCATTTGAGCGCAGCCATTCCTATTCTCAACAAAAATCTTTATGTATGGTTGGAATTAGCCCTGGATCCAGGATTTGGCGGGGGGGCACATTGATAATAAATATATGTGAAGCCAGTGGCAGATCCAGAATTAAATTAAAGGGGGATTGGAGGGACAGAGACACCAAAGGGAGATGTGCTCGGGTTGCAGACCTAATTCCCCCCCCCCCCCCCCCCCTCCCCTCTGTCCGCCAGTGTCTGCATAGGAATTAAGTAGTCTGCCATACACATGATTGTGCATGGGGGGGGGGCAGCTTTGGGCTATTCCATTATTTAACCATACACACCTACAGATGACAATAATTGCAAACGTAACCCCCAGGACAATATATAAAACCACCTTTTGTTGTTAAGTTTTTTAATACCCCCAGACAAGCTTCTATTTGGTTACATCTCCCCTGGACAAGCTTATGTTATACCTGCTAACCCCTACCACTCCCACCCCCCCCCCCCCTCCCCCCCCCCCCAAGTACAAGCTTATGTTTTATCTGCTAGCACCCCGGGACAGGCATTTATACTACCCCCCTCAGGACATATTTGCAACCCTGGACAACGACATCGACATGTTTCTAAACACAACCCCCCACCATGGACACCATTGTTGTCATCTGTAGGAGTGTACAGTTAAATAATGGAATAATCCAATTGGTACCAGAGGGGCTGGATATGAATTTGGGGGGGGGGGGCGAGAAGTGCGAGCTGTACAACATAGATTTTTTTTCTTGCTTACAATTACACTTGCAAAACATTCGCGCGCGCAACACTTTTTCGTAAGTGTTATTAATTACTGAACTATATTTCGATACGTACCTTCAGTGTAACCGATGAAGTAAGTGCAAATAGCGATACCAAGTAGAACCATTTGATTCAACATCACTGACTCCTTGCAGAGTTATCTCAAAAAGGAAGGACTTGTAGCTTGTACAAAAGTCTGAAATTCATGTCGAATATATACAAGCGGACAAGCTAAGTGTAAACATCCGCTCTCAGATGATGCAATCGAAAATATGGAATGTTTCGTCAATACACGGCAAAGGATAGGCATCTTTGTGCGTAACTGAATTAAGTTTTCTGAAATCGATACAGAACCGCCAGCTTGACATTGGCACACCTGTAACCCAAATAGTAGCCACGAATAATAACCTGGGACCCAACTGCGAAATCATCGATGCCTTCAACGCCAACGACACTGTGCTGCGTTACGAACTGCTAACAACGGGTGCACCATTTGCAATCGACCCCGCATCAGGCATCATCTCAGTGAATGGGAGCCTCGACCGCGAGAAGAATGGCAGGGGGGGGGGGGGGCGCATGCACATGGCTAGATCGCTGAAATCAACCTTAGCCTTAGTTTGGTAATGTAAAACTGATGGCCTTTCCTAACTCCCCAGTATTGCAACGTCCAATACCCCACCGGGTTCAAACCTACCATAACTTTCAGTAGGAGTAATCAAATCGCTTCAAATTCAGTTTGCAAATAGAGAGGTCCCTACATGCACATTTTCCCGCTTTATATAGCGGGACACAACTTGCCGTGATAGGTACAGGAACCTCTCTACCCACAAACCGAATTTTAAAAGTGATTTGATTATAGGAGAACCGAAAAGTATTTGGCTGGTTTGAACCTAGTGGGGTATCACACATTGCAATACCCCAAAATGTATTCCATACAGAAATGGTGACTATGAAGTGTTGAGAATAAGAAGTCATTAGCCTTAACCGTTTGGAAGTTATAGTTATTCAAACGCAAGGGAATATTGAGGGGCAATTTTGTTGGAAACTGTCCCATATATATAAATATGTGTGCATACATGTATGTGTTTTTTGTACATGTATATATGTGAAAATGTATGTATCAGTGTGTGTTTTATGTGTATGTGTACATGTATGTGTGCATGTTTTATGTATGTGTGTACATGTATGTATTTGTGTATGTTTTCACATGTATGTGTATTATGTACACATGTGTACTTGTATGTATGTGTGTGTTTTATGTATGTCTGTACATGTACATGCATATGTGTATAAATACATATGTGTACATGTATGTATTATGTGTGTGTTTTATGTATATGTGTGTGCATGTGTATACAATTGATCGTTTGAAGTAATAATAGCACCATAAACAAACATGTACAAAATAAAATTCTATGTTCTTGACCTTCATGTTTTCTCAGCCTTGTAGAGACTCACTGATGAAGAACCACGTGTGTAGCTATGTTAGTGATTCAGTGTCAGCGCTCTATTTGACATGCTCCCGCCTGAAAGAGTGCTGCAAGATGTAAAATAGGTCACAGTCAAGTTGAACTTTAATTTAGGAGTATTGGAGTTAGTGATACATTAGTGTGGGCCTATTGCTTTCTGGCCACTTAATTATATGTAATCTTTTGTTTTAAGTAATGAATTGCTTCCGAACGTGATAAACAGATCTTGTTAGGACTGATATTTGTTTTATGGGACACAAATATAAGGCATAGTCTCCCTGTCTGAAGTAATCTCTGTGGATGCTATCACAGCCTCACCCGTCCACCAAAGGGTATACTGTCAAAGAAACTAGAGGACCACCAGTTCTCATTGTTGTTGAAAGCATCATCACCTGCTGACAAGGCTCGGCTGCTCTCTGTGTCAGCACCTCATGCTGCATCTTGGCTACTGGTCACACCTCCTAGTCTTGACCAGAACTTTGAACACAATGAACTGTAATTCTCCATCCAATGGTGGCTAGGGATGGAGATGGCTAGAGGCTCCTCATGTTCTTTGTGCCCTGGCGCTACTACCTGTAAACAGGGTGGTGATGTTGTCACTGCATGGCCACAACCATCTGCGTAACGTGTATGTTGAGTTCTGCCATCGTGCTCATCTTCCAGGAGTGAGAGTAGAGTCAGGCAGTACCATTACACCAGACCTAAGCCGTACCCAGCCAGCGGATGTACTTGTCCTCGATTGGGAGAGAGGGAATACATCCACTGGCCGGGCGGCTTAAGTCTGGTGTACTGCCAAGATGGACATGGTGGCAGAACGCAGATGGTTGTACAACAATGGTTGTACAATTTTACAACGGTAGCAGAAGAAAGGAGGGTGAGTGTTAACTATGTAATTGCTGGTGTTAACAGCAAAGACAGTGTACAAATGAGCTGCAAACTATTGGCAGGTATATGAGCTCCTTGTTTTCTTTTCCCTAGCCTCCACCAAGAAGCGACCACACACTCTGCAACGCTCTTTGACTTTCGTTATGTGGTGCTCCATCCAAAGCAACACCTATTATTCATATAAAACAAATGTCCTAGTTCTGAACATTGTATATATGCTCTCCCACGTGTGTTGTTGAGTGTTTATAATCACGGATCCTGTTCTGTGGGTTAGTTCAATCGTACACCAAGCTTGAAGTAGACCCACCGAAGTTACATGGGCGTAAATACTGGCTGCGTGTAACTATTAATCAAATCAACTGCTCTTGCGCGTTGATACTTTTTTTTTACTAGACTGGTAGGGTGTGTGCGGGAGCTATTTATTTGAGCGGAATTGCTTAGAACATGTGGCTCGCCAAACAGACATGTATAATGCAAGGTACGAACATTACAGCTTTTGGCTTACACAGTATCGTCACATCAGACAAGAGTGTAACCTACCAGGCCACCCATACCTACACACCATCACATGTACACAGACCATCACCTACACACTATGATGACATACCAGTACACCTCACACATGTGGATACTCAGCAGCAAAAATATGACCAAATGGCTGGATGTTATATTATTACATGTACAGGCATCTGTATTGCTACACACTCAACAGGTCAGTTTTTATAAAGTGGGAAGGAAAAGTTTACATAATCACCCACAACTACCTATTACATAGTTCTTATCTAAAAGACCAAGCCTCCTGTCTGCTTTCAGCAAGTCCATCAATACCAGCAACTATCCACATTCACACATACAGTTCTTACACCACCAAATACAAATGCCAAGCACACCACAAATCTACATGCATGCATCACATGAAGTCTGCAGAGCCTTGTAGCTACTTGATGACCACACAAAGCCTGCAATGTCCCTTCTATTTGAGTTGTTGCTGAAGCTTTTTGTCATGCTGGCTGTATCACATTGACCATACAGCCATCTAGGGAGCATTTCATGTGGAGTAGGAAAAATAAATAAAAAGAACTGTTAGTGTTCTTAGCCTATCCTGTTGATCACTACCCCTTTATGTTGGGCAGATGACCTCTGATAGGGGTAGGCTAAGAACACATGTAAGGCAGAATTATGGGTACATGTATGAAGGGAACTGCATATGTTATCTTGTTGTTACATGTAGTACATATGAGTTGGTGTATGGGGTGCATGCCATATTGTTGCCCCTTGGCAATAAGTGATATAACCTCAGAGTTGCCTTAGCAACGAATTTTTAAAATTCCCCCTCTAAGGTTTTTATCAAAGAAACCCCATGTGTGGGACTGGTAGTGTTCACTGTTATGCTCACTGTTCTAGTGTGTGATGTGTAGTGTGTGTGTGTGTGTGTGTGTGTGTGTGTGTGTGTGTGTGTGTGTGTGTGTGTGTGAATTTAAACTCATGTTGGTCTAATGATCTGTAGGCTAGGTGGTTGGCCAGCTATACGCTAGGGTGCTGGTGTGCCTGTGGGGTAACCTGGTGTGTACATGCTGTTATTAAGGGATAACAGTGACACAATCCATCATCGAGAAAAAACATCAGTTGGGGGGGGGGGGGGGGGGGGGGGGAGACAAATGTTAAGTTGAAACTTTTAGGAGGACTTTATACCAAGCGAGCCAATTCTGTGCATGGGTTGTGTAACTTGTTATCCCTTCATTGCCAAGAGGGGGCAAAAATATGGGAGGTGTGGGGCACCCCTGCCCCATCAATGAAACTATGCTGGTGTGTAGGGTCATTGGGAATGTGCACACTGTTGCTAGTGTGTACTGGTATGTGGTTGGTGGAGAGTATGAGTTGGGTGTGTATGCTGATGGGGTCATATAGTTGTGTATGCTGGGAGTGTACGCTCATGTTGGGGGTGAAAAATGTTATTTGATGTGTTGGGTGAGTAATATAGAATTCTGAGTGTGACTGTGTTTTGAGTCATGGGCACCCCCCCCCCCCCCTTTGAGACTCAATGGCGCCCCACCCCCAACCCCTTGTAATAAATGCTTGTTAAATAATTTAACCCCTGTCCCAGTATTGATTTCTACTTACATGCGCCTCCCCCCTGCACACCTCCCTACATAGGCGGCGCTGACGCTACGGCAAGTACGGCGAACGCCATAGCACTTTTTATGTTACACCCCTGCTCATATATTGAAGACCCTCTTTCCACCCCCCCCCCACCCCCCCCAGTCCGCCGTATCACTTTTTTTATTGCTCTGCCGCCACTGCCCTATAATTGGTGCCCCTCCCCTCACCTCTGCCCCCCCCCCCCCCCCTTCTAGAAAAGCTGGGGGCACCCATGGGAGTACACACTTGTTAGTATCTGTGGGTTATGTGTATGATGGTGAGTATAATACTGTGCAGGACAACATTAACTCACCTGTATGCTTGATCACATGGTGGCCATGTTGCCTGAAGTCATACTAGCTGATGTTTCCCAGGAGATAAAGCCAGTATGCTAAAACCCAAGCACCATACAATGGTAGATGTAAAGAGCATTGCATACATGTATATACAAATTTATGCACCCAAGAAGCCACAAGACACATAAGCAAAAAGGATACTCAAGCATAAAATAATTTGAGACTCACCGTTCCTTTCATATACATGTAGCACGGACCACCCCTATTAGGCCCATACGAATATGCGCTCCTAACTTTTAATACGGCTATTTTCAGACAGTACAATACGAACAGGTTGATATCAAAGGATGAGGTCATGATTGTGGCAGTTCCTGAATTATGGGGGGAGCAAATTGATTGGCTGGAAGGAGTTACAATATGGCCCGGCCCCCATAGGTGTCAGCGCGTGAAGTTACAACTAGCGAACGTGGCGTGTACTATATGTATGCATAGTACTGATGCATATCCGCCACTTCTGTAACAGTAACTGTGAAGTTCTCGAAAGCCGATGTTATAAGATTCTTTCAGGCAGCATGCACATGTCAAGATACACGTAGCCTAATTACAATCATACTACCTCAATACGGTATATATGTATAAATCGGATATGCAATAGTTCCACATATACACCACAATCCTCCCTTTCATTCAGACATCGGGATCTGAGTAGCGTGCTGGTTTCTTGATCGTCCGTCCATACCTAGTGATAATTGTACTGCGTGTCGGCCCATCGCACAGTGGTCTGTCTGGTTCCTGAGTCGGTGGGTGTGTCGCTGCGGTATCTTGGGAGAATGGCAATGTTGTGGAGGTTTGTTTCCCAGCTGATCCAGTGTCCCTAGCCTGAGGGTCAGATAATCCAGGAACTACAGCAGCTACAGCTGATGATCCTTTGTCAACAGAATCAGATAACTGTCCAGGGACTGCATCTCCCACAACTGGCCTCGGTACCTCGGGTATTACTGCTGTGGGATCACCTTGTTCCCACCCTGGTTCCTCCGTCGTTCCCTTCTCACTATCCACTGTTCCCTTTTCAATACGTGTAGCCGTCATCTGATCTGCATGTCTCTTCCATACCCCTCCCCCATCTGTCTCCACTCGGTATGATTTGCTGCCTAGTTTGGATAGTACTCTTGCAGGTTGCCACCGAGAATGACCAGGCCTGTAATCTCTCACCATGACTCTGTTTCCAATGTCAAAACTGCGCTCTGCAGCTGCAGACCTAGACATTATCTGTCGAGTGACATTCTTAAACACTGAGTCCCTCAAGCCTGGCTTCAAGAGGCTGAGTCTGCATCGTAGGTCCCTCCCAATCATCAGAGTAGCAGGTGTTACTTCTGTGGTAGAGTGCCTAGCGTTTCGGTAGTTCAGTAGGAAACTTGCCAGTCGGTGCTGCAGTGTGTGTCCGTCTCCCTTGGATACTCTCAATGCATTTTTTAGTGTTTTTACAAAGCGTTCAGCTAGACCATTTGTGGCTGGATGGTACGGGCTAGATCTAACATGCTTGATGTTGTTTAAGGCCAGGAATCTTTCAAATCCAGCCGAAGTGAACTGAGGCCCATTGTCCGTCACCATTTGTAGTGGGATTCCCCATCGAGCGAAAATGGCACGCAATGCGTCCACTGTTTTGTCAGTGGTAGTCTCGTCCATTGCCACAACTTCAGGCCACTTTGAATAGGCGTCCACCACAATAAGGAAACTTTTCCCCTGAAATGGTCCCGCAAAATCTACGTGGATCCTCCTCCATGGACCCTCAGGAAATTCCCACGGATGTAGGGGCGTTAGTTTGGGGTCTCCCTTCATCATCTGGCATCCTCCACAGCGTTGTGTGACACCCTCAATCTCTTTGTCTATGTGAGGCCACCACACATGAGAACGGGCCAATGCCTTCATCTTAACCACACCCAAATGACCCCCATGAAGCTCCTCAAGCACCATCTGTTGGTATACTTGTGGGATAACCACTCGCATTCCCCACATCAGGCAACCTTGCTCTGTGGTAAGCTCTTGCCGTTTGTCAAAAAAAATCTGCAGGTTGTCCTCTACAGTTTTGGGCCATCCTGCTTGAACATACGTGAGCACTCTTGACAGTTGGGGATCTCTTCCCGTTTCTCTTTTTAAATGCATTGCTGTGATTGGGAGCATGTCAATTTGCTGCAAGGCAAATACATCTACTTCCGTATCAACACCCGAATCCTCATGTGGAACAGGTAGTCTGGACAGGGCGTCCGCATTTGCATGTTGAGTTGTCCTACGATACTTAATAGTGTATGAGTATCCTGAAAGGAAAACGGCTTGTCGTTGCAACCTGGATGCTGTAGTTGCAGAGATGATTCGTTCAGGACAGAACAGGGCAGTCAGTGGCTGGTGGTCAGTCACAAGCGTAAAATGAAGGCCATACAGATATTGATGGAATCGTTTCACCCCCCATGCTACTGCCAACGCTTCTTTGTCTATTTGGGCATAGTTACGCTCAGCCGTTGTCAATGTTCGTGAAGCATATGCCACTGGCCTCTCCACTCCATTAGGCATAATGTGAGACAGCACTGCCCCAAGCCCATATGGGCTTGCATCACATGATAAGGTAAGTGGAAGTTCTGGATTGAAATGGACCAGCACCAAGTCCGAAGCAATCAGCTGTTTGATTTCTTGGAAAGCCTTTGCACAGTCTTCTGACCACACCCATTTTGCTTCCTTCTGTAGTAGATGATGTAAGGGTTCCAGCCGTGTTGACAGATCGGGAAGAAACCTGTGGTAGTAATTTATCATTCCTAGAAAAGCACGCAGTTGTGAGAGATTGGCAGGAGAGGGAGCGTCCACTACAGCCTGGATCTTTTCTGGAGTTTTATGCAACCCTTCTCCATCTACCCGATACCCACAATAGGTGATCTCCTTTTGAAAGAAGGCACACTTCTTCTTATTCAGGGTTAAGTTGTAGCTATCCAGACGGCTGAGGACCCTTTCCAGCAGTTCTAGGTGTTCCTTATCACTGGCCCCTGCTACAATGATGTCATCTATAAGACAAGCTGTTTTTGGAATTCCCTGTAACACTTGTTCTATTGCTCTTTGCCAGATGGCTGGTGCTGATGCTATTCCAAAGGCTAGACGATTGAATCGGTAAGGTCCCTTCTGTGTGTTGATAGTCAGAAGTTCCTTAGACGTCTCATCCATCTCCATCTGCAAATAAGCCAGATGAAGATCTATCTTGCTAAAGATACTGCTTCCCCCCAGAGCTGCAAAGATGTCTTCAACTCGTGGGAGTGGATACTGGTCTACATTCAGGGCTGGGTTAAGCGTTACCTTGAAGTCACCACACAGTCGGACAGACCCGTCTGGTTTGGGTACCACAACGATGGGAGTTGCCCAGTTGCTCCATGTCACTGGAGTAATGATTCCTTCTTTTTCCAAGTGTGTCAGTTCGTCTTCAACTTTTGTTCTTAAACTGTAGGGAACTGGCCGTGCCTTCAGAAATACTGGGTTTGCATCATTCTTGAGGGAAAGATGACCGTTGATCCCCTTCATCACTCCAATGGAATCCTTCACCAGGTTGGGGTATTTGGTCAACAGCAGCTTCAATTTTCTCTCCCTCTCTACATCTTCTTTGTTTTCCACTGTTACTGCTTTAATGTAATCCCAGTTGACAGGAATTTCAGCTAGCCAATTCCTCCCCAGCAATGGTGGTCCAACTCCGTCCACAACTAGCAGTGGTAGTTTCCTGTGACTCCCTCCCTTTTTCACATTCACTGTTATTTGTCCATGAGGGTACAATTTCTCACCCGTGTACGTCTTGAGGCAGGCTTTAGATGTGTGGATAGGTAAGTGGGAAAACCGTTCCTGGTATATTCGGTAAGGCAGTAGAGAGACTGCTGCTCCCGTATCGAGTTCCATTCTCAAACACTGACCTTCAATGGAAACCTCAACATACAAGGGTTTCCCTTTTTTCCATTGTTCCATTCCCAGTGCATGTACCTCTCCCCAGTTTACTGTCTCTTCATCCTCTGTACTGTCTTGTCCTTCCAGTGTTTTAACAGCTCCTTGTGCTCCTCTGCTTGCACCAGCCTTAAGCTCTCTTTTCTTTGTTCTGCATGCCCTCTCAATGTGACCCCGCTTCTTACAGTACTTACACTGTTCATTAATAAACTTGCACTGTTGAGAGTTGTGGTTACCCTCGCAACGGTAGCAGTGTCCCAGTTGTCGCGGTAGACGGTGTACTTCTCGTGCATCAGTCTCATGAAACTGTGCCGCGTCTTTTGCAGCCCTTTCAGCCATCTCAGCTTCATCCACAGCTTGTTTGAAGGTTAAGTCTTGCCTTGACAGGAGGCGTCGTTGTACCTTCTCGTCTCTCATTCCGCACACTAGCCTATCTCTGAGAGTGTCCGACAAGCTTGTTCCAAAAACACAGTCTTCAGCGAGCTTCTGTATTACGGCAACGTATGACTTAATTGTTTCCCCTTCCATCTGATTCCGCTTATGGAAACGGAATCGTTCCGCAATTACAATTGGTTTAGGGACCAAGTGCGCGGTGAGGGCGTCCGTCAACTGCTTGTATGTACTGGCTGCTGGTTTATTAGGAGCCATTAATGCGCGTAGCAACCCATATGTGTCTCTTCCAATACAGCAGAGGAAAGCGTCTTTCTTTTGTTCATCTTCTACCTTATTCGCCGCGAAGTAGTGGTTTAGCCTTTCTAGGTAGCTGCTCCAATTTTCCACCGCTGCATCGAACTCGCCTATTTTCCCAATAGAAACTGCCATAACGCCTGTTCCGATATCCCACCCTCGTCGCCAATGTGAAGTTCTCGAAAGCCGATGTTATAAGATTCTTTCAGGCAGCATGCACATGTCAAGATACACGTAGCCTAATTACAATCATACTACCTCAATACGGTATATATGTATAAATCGGATATGCAATAGTTCCACATATACACCACAGTAACAATGTGCCATTCTGCACTTAGTAACAATCCGCAATTGTACATAACCCACCTTTACAAAAATGTGGTTGGCCGTCTATGTGCTAATTGATGCGCATCCACCCCTCGTCGGATGGGGTGGGGCTGGCCTGGATACATGCACGAGTTTATTAACGAAATGCTGCTTATTGTAGTTATTGAAGCTAACGGGACACAGCCCTTTGAGGCTGGTCAAAAGGGTCCATAATTAGACATACCGTAAACCAAAAAAACTCATTGCGGCTAGATGCGCCATGGCCTCATTAAAATGGCGTTTTTTGATAGAGCTGTATCTTGTTCATTTTACCATCAAATACCTGTTGATCCCTCCCATATAACTGGTGTATCGTCGTAGTAGAGACTATACTATATGCGCACTCTTCATATCGCAATCCTTAATAACGCGCAGCCAATTTATATATGGATATCGTAAGGGAGAGGGGGTACTTCACGCTGATAATACCAAGCACAGACAAATTCTCAGGAACGTCAGCATGCCGCATTGTCAACTATACACATTTAGGTATACAGAAACACCATTTAGGTCCAGCCATACTTTTTTTTCACCACACAATAAAGGGTTTTGCTTTTCTATGAATAATGCGGTGTTAGTAGCTTTATTCGGTCACATAGCCTAGATGGAACACCACTTATACCAGCTCCAGAAACTTTGCAGAGCTTGGAGAAAACATTTGGTGGCTAGAAAAAGGAGAGAATTCATGAGAGGGGGTTTATAATGGGTACATGAGGGCATGAGGTCCAGCTGCTTACTGTGGGAACATGGGGCAGACCAGCTGCTTATAGTAGGTACTTTGGGGCATGTGCAGGGGGTCCAGCTACTTAGTGAGTACATAGGGACAGAGAGTACAGTGAGTACACAGGGGCAGGGGTCTAGCTGCTCACAGTGGTTACATGGGGCAGGGGGTCCAGCTGCTTACAGTGGGTACATGGGGGGCAGGGGGCCAGTTGCTTACAGTGGGTACATGGGGGCAAGGGGGCGTGGGTACATGGGGGAGGGGGTCCAGCTGCTTACAGTGGGTACATGGGGGCAGGGGGGCCAGTTGCTTACAGTGGGTACATGGGGGCAAGGGGGCGTGGGTACATGGGGGAGGGGGTCCAGCTGCTTACAGTGGGTACATGGGGGCAGGGGGATCTAGTTGCTTACAGTGGGTACATGGGGGGCAGGGGTCCAGCGGCTTACTGTGGTTACATGGGGGGCAGGGATCCAGCTGCGTACAGTGGGTACATGGGGGCAGAGGGTCCAGCTGGTTACAGTGGGTACATGGGGGGCAGGGGGCCAGTTGCTTACAGTGGGTACATGGGGGCAAGGGGGCGTGGGTACATGGGGGAGGGGATCCAGCTGCGTACAGTGGGTACATGGGGGCAGGGGGGCCAGTTGCTTTCAGTGGGTACATGGGGCAAGGGGGCATGGGTACATGGGGGAGGGGATCCAGCTGCGTACAGTGGGTACATGGGGGCAGAGGGTCCAGTTGCTTACAGTGGGTACATGGGGCAAGGGGGCATGGGTACATGGGGGAGGGGGTCCAGCTGCTTACAGTTGGTACATGAGGTAGGCATATGTGGGGGCAGGGTCTCCAGCTGCTAACAGTGGGTACATGGGGGCAAGGGGTCTAGCTGCTTACAGTGGGTACATGGGGGCAACGGGGTGTGGGTACATGGGGGAGGGGGTCCAGCTGCTTACAGTGGACTCATGGTGTAGGGGTTCCAGTTGCTTACAGTGGGTACATGACAGCAGGGGGTCCAGCTGCTTACATGTACATGAGGCAGGGGCCAGCTGCTTACAGCGGGTTCATGGGGGAGGGGTCCAGCTGCTTATAGAGGGTAGATGTGGGCAGGGGATCCAGCTGCTCACAGTGGGTACATGAAAGCAGGGGGTAGCAGTGGGTGTATGGGGTAGTGGTGGGTGTATGGGGGGCAGGGAGTCCAGCTGCTTACATGAAGGCCGGGGGTCAGCTGCTTACAGTAGACATGTGGGGGAGGAGGTCCAGCTGCTAACAGTGGGTATATACATGGGGCAGGAGGTCCAGCTGTTTATAGTGGGCACATGGGGACAGGGGATTATAGTGTGGGTACATGGGAACAGAGTGTAACAGTGGGTACATGGGGCAGGGGGCAGTCAGGGGGTCCAACTGCTTGCAGTGGGTACATGAAGGCAGGGGGCCTAACAGTATGTATGCAAATCCAATTACTGTCGATTCATCACTTCCAAAGCACAACATACTGGAGGACGAGTACTGTGAAGAAATGCATACAGAAGTGCAAATCATTCAGAAGGAAATGGTTCTGTATCACGATCTGTACCAATTTCCAGATGCTGCAATACTCTGAATACAAGAAGATTTAACAATATAATTTCCAGCAGCAAGATTTAACTTACTTGTCATTGCCATGGTAGTGTCTACACATTCAGATTCAAACTGAATATCTGATTCAGAGTCAGAACCCCCTGATGCAATGCTTTCACATGCTGATTCTGCTGCGGTTGGTACTTCAGGGCAGCGGGGCACTTCAGGACATGGAATCAAAATTGACATCATAGTCTACTCTGTCTATATTAAACTGCATAAATGAAATAGTGTGGATATTTATATTGTACTTGCACATCACTTACCTCATTTGTCTCATGAGACTCAAGAGCTGTAGCAAACTCTCGTGGCTGCTGGATAGTTGATGACGACGAAGTTCTGACGGATATTCAAATTGAATGTTGCAAATTCTGAAATATCTATCAACACCTGTGAGGCATAATTTGTATCAATTGCAACATAAAATACTGGACATGGGGCTCCGTTATTAATAATAAACGAAATGCTTGAGCTTATATAAAAAACATCCAGTGTAACAGATACGCCCACTCCCGTACAGGCAGGTTCATATTGAAAGACCTTTGTATACAGCCAGAGACATAGAAGTCGAAGATAGCTTGTAGACGCCCGATTAGCAATCCCCCCCCCCCCCCCCCCCCCCCCCCCCCCCCCCCGACGGACCGAGCGCATATTATTAAAACTTTCCAGGAAGGGGCATCAAAGTTGACGCGTGCAATTAAAATGTACGCATAATTTAAAAATCAGGCCACTGTAACTCCATGATGTACAGAGAAAGAATTTGTAGGGGATGAAATATTATAAAATTTCTAGGAAGGAGTATCACGTGCAATTAAGATGTACACGTAATTTAAAAATCAGGCCACTGTAACTCCATGATGTACAGAGAAAGAATTTGTAGGGGATGAAATATTATTAAATTTCTAGGAAGGAGCATCACGTGCAATTAAGATGTACACGTAATTTAAAAATCAGGCCACTGTAACTCCATGATGTACAGAAAAAGAATTTGTAGGGGATGAAATATTATAAAATTTCTAGGAAGGAGCATCACGTGTAATTAAGATGTACGGGTAATTAAAAAATCAGGCCACTGTAACTCCATGATGTACAGAGAAAGAATTTGTAGAGGACATAGGTGTCTGTTAGAATATAAAATAATTTGAAAACTGCTTTTCCCATATAATTTTTCTGTTCCAAATACTATTTAGATGAACATGCAAACGTCTTAGCATTTTTGATTTTCTAATAATAATTAAGACGGCTGAAGTACAAAAACACTCCAAGTATGTGCTCTGAACTAGGGTGGTGTTGCAACCTCTAGCTGTGGAGATGCATGGAGCATGGGGAACCGAAGCATTTTCATTTATTGAATCCCCTGGTTGGATGGCAAACTTGGAGTCATCCTCGTGCCAGAGCCATAATGGTGACATCACCGATGCTGGCTACTGCAGATTTTTTAATAGAGAGCATGTCATTCTTCATTGTTATAATCACATTAGTATGAAATCATAATTCCTGCACATGCAAATAAGGTTTTGTAATTATATAAATTATTTGTTATAAACTTAAACCTGGGATTTTGGCCTTCACGTTGTCAATGGTATCACTAGGCTCAACCTCCAAGGTGATGGTCTGACCAGTCAGTGTCTTCACATAGATCTGCATGCCACCACACAAACATAAGGTAAGATGGAGGGTCGATTCCTTCTGGATATTGTAGAGGTTCACTGTTCAACCATCTGCCAGCTGTGTGCCCGCAAAGATGAGTCAATATCGGTCTGGTGGAATACCTTACTTGTTCCGGATCTTGGCCTTCACGTTGTCAATGGTATCGCTTAGCTCAACCTCCAACATAAACATATGCATATATGATGTTCTTTGGTTTCTCCATATGATCCAATCAGTAAGTGCCTCAACTGACTCCATGATTTGTGAGCTCTGATTTACATTTTATTTTTGCTACCTTAAATTCTCAATTGTGATGGAATCAATTTGCTTGCACACTAGATATGCATGGAAACTGTTTATACCCTGGGTGCGGGTGCTAATGTTTCTACCCTAGGTGGTGCTAATGTTTCTACCCTAGGTGGTGCTATTGTTTCAACCCTTAGGTGGTGCTAATGTTTCTACCCTAGGTGGTGCTAATGCTAATATTTCTACCCTAAAGTTTCTACCCTAGGTGGGGCTACTGAAGACTTGATGACATTGATTATGACTAATACATACTGATGTCGTTGTGTTCATGTTGTTTATGTGCAGCCAATTTATTTTTATTATCACATGTTTTCGTATTGCATGCTTTAGCCATCGAAAATCAAACTACTGTCTTTTCGAGCAAACGTTGGAGCCTGTAAAATTCAACTATTACAAGTACACTACATGTATGTATGTTGCCTCTCAAATAGTAGTGCAACCATAAATAAGCTATGTAATCTATATTGGTACACGTACTAAAATTATCATTTGTGACGATGGAACGCAGCGGTAATTAATTGTGCATTCATGCGCTGTAATCATTTGATGGAGATTACCATATCGTGCTGCTTATTTGTTTACATGCTATAACTATTCAGTATTAGGTGTTTACTCATATCCGTTTACTCCCGCGCTTTGCCGAAATACCGAAATATTTTTCAATAACTTGTGGGTGGCTTGACATAACTGCGCCCTAAAATAGGCACTTGCGTAATACAGTGACGTCTGGTTGAGATACAGCTGAACGAATGGAAACGGTACGTGGAAATATAAACAGAGCGCTATGAGTTCAGCGTATGAAAATTGAGAACGTTGATGAACGTGCCGCTTTGCGATGTACCAACAGAGGGGTATATGTCTGTGTACATGTATGGATTTAATTAACTACTTAATATAACTAATATATTTGGGGGCGGAACTTACCATGCGGGCCAAGTTTACAAAGATGGACAAGGCTTTATGTATGTTGTCGGGTCGCGTATAATAACACACACAAAAATAAAAGAAGTGATATGCGTGAATGGCTCAGACGGAAAAGGTATTCAAAGATTTACTATGTGACGGAAGGTCCCTGGTTGGCGACGCCGCTGACCCCACCGATGCCAGGATTATAGACGAACTGAGGAAGCAGGTGACCAAGCTGAAAACAGACTTGGAGGTGGAGAAGCAGAAGACGAGAACCCTGCAGAGCGCCAACGCCGGGGAGGTGAAGAAACTCCGCGAAGACCACGAGAGACGACTCGAGTCATCCGTGGAAGCCGCCATCAGGAAAAAGGACCTCGAGAAGCAGTTGGAACTGAAGAAAATGGAGGACGCACTTGCTAAACAGAAGGACCAGGAGCTGAAGGCGCTCGTGAGGGACAAGGACGAAGAGCTTAAAAAGCTACAGCGCAAGATGTCCAAGGACTGCGAGGACCAGTTGAGGCAGGCCGTTGACGCGGAGCGCAAGCTCGCGAGGGAACACATCGAAGGACTCCTCTCGGGCGGGCCCATCTCCGAGAGGGAGAGCAACCTCACCAGGGAAGTATTCATCCTCGGGGAGCAGACGTTCCAATTAGAGAGCCAGGCCCAGACCCTGAGGCAGGAAAACAAGGCGCTGGCAGAGCAGATACGGCGACTGAAGGCGGACCACGAGGTGGAGATACAGGACCTACTGAGGCAGACAAAGGCGGAGGCCCAGAGAGACATGGCTCAGCTCAAGCTAGCCGAGAGGATCATATCGGAGAAGGAGCAGGACTTGCAGGCCATCGAGTACCACGCCCAGATCGCCATACAGGAGAGGGAGGCCCTCGTGGAGGAGCTGACCGTGATAAAGGGGTTAAAGTCGTCGCTAGGCAACGTGTCGGGCGGTGGGGATGTGCGTGGCGACGAGTCGTTGCGACAAATGGCTGTTCCTAAGGTATGAGGAGGGGGAGGAGGGGAATGGAGGGATGGGAATGAATTGACAGCAGTTTGGGCTTGAGAAAAAGAACTCCATGGATACATGGTTTAGCTACTGCAGCTGGTGGCCATTGGTACTGTACAATGGTGGCTGTTTGTGTCAGCAGCTGGACTGACCTTTGGGGAGGTGGAGGGGGGGGGAGGGGTGGCTGCAAGTGATGTATGTTCACAGTCCATTATGAACACCAACTGATCCCTAAAACACACCTCACTTCATTTGGGCATTGAGTAATGAGGCCATCAGGAATATTTTTGGCGTAGCAATGTGGTGGGTGGAGGTGTAGGTTTTAATATTTAGGTACTTAATATGATATCTCCATGGCAACTGCCCCTCCCTCCAGCTGTCAGGTGCTCCTGGTGTGCTCCAGAAGAGGATAGAGGAGCTGGAAACCATGGTGAGGAAAGCTGAGGATGAAAAGATGGAGATGAAGCAGGAAAATGCTGCCCTGGTAAGTTGTGTGGAGGTGTGTAGCTGTGATGATGTGTGGAGTGTGGAGGGGGTGGCTTCAAGGTGTGATGATGTGTGGTGGCATGGAGGTGTGTAAGTGCATCTTGTGCAAGTGTGGGGTGACTTGAGGGTGAGTGAAGTTGTGTGAGGTGACTTGAGGGTGAGTGAAGTTGTGTGAAGTGACTTGAGGGTGAATGAAGTTGTGTGAGGTGACTTGAGGGTGAGTGAAGTTGTGTGAGGTGACTTGAGGGTGAGTGAAGTTGTGTGTGGTGACTTGAGGGTGAGTGAAGTTATGTGAGGTGACTTGAGGGTGAGTGAAGTTGTGTGAAGTGACTTGACGGTGAGTGAAGTTGTGTGAGGTGACTTGAGGGTGAGTGAAGTTGTGTGAGGTGACTTGAGGGTGAGTGAAGTTGTGTGAAGTGACTTGAGGGTGAGTGAAGTTGTGTGAAGTGACTTGAGGGTGAGTGAAGTTGTGTGAGGTGACTTGAGGGTGAGTGAAGTTGTGTGGGGTGACTTGAGGGTGAGTGAAGTTGTGTGAAGTGACTTGAGGGTGAGTGAAGTTGTGTGGGGTGACTTGAGGGTGAGTGAAGTTGTGTGAGGTGACTTGAGGGTGAGTGAAGTTGTGTGAGGTGACTTGAGGGTGAGTGAAGTTGTGTGAGGTGACTTGAGGGTGAGTGAAGTTGTGTGGGGTGACTTGAGGGTGAGTGAAGTTGTGTGGGGTGACTTGAAGGTGAGTGAAGTTATGTGAGGTGACTTGAGGGTGAGTGAAGTTGTGTGAGGTGACTTGAGGGTGAGTGAAGTTGTGTGGGGTGACTTGAGGGTGAGTGAAGTTGTGTGTGGTGACTTGAGGGTGAGTGAAGTTATGTGAGGTGACTTGAGGGTGAGTGAAGTTGTGTGAGGTGACTTGAGGGTGAGTGAAGTTGTGTGGGGTGACTTGAGGGTGAGTGAAGTTGTGTGAGGTGACTTGAGGGTGAGTGAAGTTGTGTGAGGTGACTTGAGGGTGAGTGAAGTTGTGTGAGGTGACTTGAGGGTGAGTGAAGTTGTGTGGGGTGAGGATGACTAAGGTGAGTGGGGGGGAGGGGTGGGGGGGAATTGATGTGTGACCTTGCAACAGTACACTGCATTCCTTCCCATTGTGTGCTGAGACTAGACCTCAGGGGTATCGTTACATGTCTCCAAATGATCCAGTTCAATGGCCTGCCTCCTCTGTCACTGGGTGGTCATGCATCCCTTTGTGTGCCACACCCACATCATTGTACCATGCCTCACCACACACACACTTCACCACACCCACACCTCATCACATCACATCACCAGCTTTTGTTCTAAATTTCTGGGTGTTGTCTGCTTTTCCAGGCATGCCTTGAGGCTCAACTGTTCTTTCATAAACTGTCAATGGTAGCCATGAATGCATGGAGGGACAGGAGGGGAGGGAGGGTGTTGTGTGTGCTTTCAGCTAGGGTATGGAATTATATGTATCTTTTTTTATGGGGATGTTACCATAGCAACAGTTTTATGCTTTGGTCCACCCCAGCGCAAGAAACTGGTGCTGGAGAAAGTGGATGAAAATGGCGGCAGTAAGAGTGTGAAGCAGTTGGAAGAGAAAGTGAAGCAGCTGAGGAAGAAGAACGCTGAACTGGTTACCCTGGCAAAGAATGTTGACGACAAGTACAAGGCTTTGAAGCTTGAGAACGAGCAGCTGGTGTGTGTGTGTGGGTGTGGGTGTATGCACGTGTGTGTGCATGTGTGTGTGTGCTCATATCATTAGCATGACTACATGCTGCCAGTGCATGTGGAATTTGATATGTACATATCCTTTGTGCTCAACGTGTGGGGTATGTGTGTAGTGGCATCAGTTCACCTTTGTGCTCAACGTGTGGGGTATGTGTGTAGTGGCATCAGTTCACCTTTGTGCCCAACGTGTGGGGTATGTGTGTAGTGGCATCAGTTCACCTTTGTGCTCAACGTGTGGGGTATGTGTGTAGTGGCATCAGTTCACCTTTGTGCTCAACGTGTGGGGTATGTGTGTAGTGGCATCAGTTCACCTTTGTGCTCAACGTGTGGGGTATGTGTGTAGTGGCATCAGTTCACCTTTGTGCTCAACGTGTGGGGTATGTGTGTAGTGGCATCAGTTCACCTTTGTGCTCAACGTGTGGGGTATGTGTGTAGTGGCATCAGTTCACCTTTGTGCCCAACGTGTGGGGTATGTGTGTAGTGGCATCAGTTCACCTTTGTGCTCAACGTGTGGGGTATGTGTGTAGTGGCATCAGTTCACCTTTGTGCTCAACGTGTGGGGTATGTGTGTAGTGGCATCAGTTCACCTTTGTGCTCAACGTGTGGGGTATGTGTGTAGTGGCATCAGTTCACCTTTGTGCCCAACGTGTGGGGTATGTGTGTAGTGGCATCAGTTCACCTTTGTGCTCAACGTGTGGGGTATGTGTGTAGTGGCATCAGTTCACCTTTGTGCTCAACGTGTGGGGTATGTGTGTAGTGGCATCAGTTCACCTTTGTGCTCAACGTGTGGGGTATGTGTGTAGTGGCATCAGTTCACCTTTGTGCTCAACGTGTGGGGTATGTGTGTAGTGGCATCAGTTCACCTTTGTGCCCAACGTGTGGGGTATGTGTGTAGTGGCATCAGTTCACCTTTGTGCTCAACGTGTGGGGTATGTGTGTAGTGGCATCAGTTCACCTTTGTGCTCAACGTGTGGGGTATGTGTGTAGTGGCATCAGTTCACCTTTGTGCCCAACATGTGGGGTATGTGTGTAGTGGCATCAGTTCAGCAGTGGTGTGTTGTGTGGGTGTGTGTTGGTGCTTTTGCTCAAATTTGTGCATGGAATGTGGAGAGTTGGTGACTGGACAGAGGTGCATGCATTCCTCCTTGGTATACCACACACACACACACACGGTACTTTGATATCTTCTTTACTAAATACACACTTCCACCTTTCACATGTACACACACACATACACACCACACACACAACACAGCAAGCCAAGGTCACAACTCCGGCTGACTCTGAACAGCAGATTAAGAAGAGCCTCTCACGTCAACACGCAAAGGATATCTCTGAGTACACTAAGCAGATCCACACCAGGGATAAGGAGATTGAGAAGCTGAAGCAGAAACTGGCCAAGGCAAGTTTGAGACAGGCACTGCAGGTATTGTTCCTGGGGACCAGTACTATTGCCTGTCCCAGAGACACTAATGTACTGGATGGCTGGCTAATGTATTTGGGGGGGCTGGCTAATGGAAGGCTGGCTAATCTATTGGGGGCTGGCTAATCTATTGGGGGAGCTGGTTGATGTATTGGAGGGCTAGCTAATCTATTGGGGGGCTGGCTAATCTATTGAGGGGGGGAGGGGGGCTGGTTGGCTAATGTGTATTTATCATAACTTCTAAGGACATCATAATGAAACTGTTCTTTTTTTGTAGTTTAGCAAACATCTGTGTACAACAGATAATGTTATTGATTACTTGGTCTAGGCCTATGTTTGATTATGTACAAGTTGAAACAGCCAGGCAATGCACTTCAAAGCCCCTTGCAGCCTGTAGTTCAAATTGAGGCCATAGTCCCATGTTAAAAAGACACACTGCCTTTTAGCATCTGTTTAATATAAGGAGGGTTACCATAACGATGTTTAGGGTGGGAGGAGTGAGGGGCACTAGTAGGAAGTAGGGAGGTAGGGGGACTGCAGATAGCTTGTGATGGAACTGGGGACCAGGGTGGGTATATTGTTTTGCCCAATGAAATTATAAGGACATGCACACTTGTTTCAAGTATCCTAATTAATGCCACCCTGTTACTGGTTAGCTTGATGCGGAAGGAGTAAGTAAGGCTGCCTCCGATGGGTCTTCACTACTGGAGAAGAACCTCAAAGCCATGTCCATGGAGAAGCTTAGGCTGGAGAAGATCATGTCGAGGCTATACGCTGTAAGTGACCGCCACACACACACACACACACACACACACACACACACACACACACACACACCACGCAGTGTGGAGCATTTATAGTGTCCCTTACCCCACTGTCCTACCCACTATCCCTACTGTCCCAACACACTCCTGTCCCTCACTCACACTATCCCTACACTGTCCCCCACTCACACTCCCTCTTATCCACACTCTCTCCTTCTTTACTCTCCTCTTTCTTCCCTCTAATTTCCTCATACCCCTCCTCCCCTTCCCTTTCCCTTTCCCTTCCCTTGGTAACCTGATTCCCATAGCAACTCCCGGACATGGATCAGATTGAGAACGTCACCAAGAAGGACGTTGAAGCAGGTGTCCTTAAAGAGCAGGTGGAGCGTCTCACGGAGGAGAACGAGCAGCTGAAGAGGCGCATAGAGGCCATGAGCCCAAGACCTCCCACAGTGGACTCCGTGGACAGACCCCAGGACTCCCCTGTTTCTGAGCTGCAGCACTCTGTGTCCCTCTCAGAGGGTAGCCAAGACAACGGTCCCCTCCTGGAAGCGCTCGAGTCCAGAAGCGAGGGGACAGGAAGTAGGGGCGTGGCTTCGGGGAGCAGGGGGGAGGACCATGTCGTCGTCGAGAGGGGCAAACCGGAGGAGCAGGCACGTGGAACGGGAATGGGACCAGAGATCGATCACCTGCAGGCGCAGATCAGGAGTCACGTGAGCGAGAAAATGAGAATGGACACTTATATTCGTGAGCTGGTCAGCGAGAAGGCCAGTTTGGATGCTAAGATCCGTGAGCTGTCTGAAGTGAGTTCCCCTCTTCCAACCTTCCCCTCCCCTCCCTCATCACAACCTTCCCCTCCCCTCCCTCATCATTCCTCATGCCTGCCAGCAAATTAAGTACCCCATATGTGGGTGATGAGGGACAGTACCAGATAGCAGATTTTATCCAGTGACATGTGATGAATGTGTAATAATCCCCCATAAGAATATACCCCCACCCTGATCCCCAGGCCCATCACAAACTACCTGCAGTTCCCCTACCGTCCATAATAAGCATACTTATGTTGTTAGGTTGAGATGATAGGTATCTGCTTGAATGATGGCATCCGATTTCAAACTCCTGTAGAGGGTGTCCAGGTTTATTATTATTTTTGGTGAAAACATACCCTATAAATTTGAACCAATGTGACACTACTTAAAGAATGTTCTGCTACCCTGGCATCTAACTATGTGTTTGGTTGTGTCCAGTGCCATGGTAACCAAGGCTATTTATAGCGTCATGTACTTTGCAGTGCAAGGAGGAGTGCACCAAGTTGCAGAGCCAGTTGAAGGAGCTTCAGGAAGAGGGCGTGGCCAAGGACAAGAAGATAAGGCAGTTGGAGGAACTAAAGATGCAAGCCATGGAGATAGGCCGCGAGCTGGAAGTGACCCAGGAACGCTGCACCATTTTGGAGACAGAGCTAGCTGGACTGAGGGGAGAACTCAGCCAGAGGGAAGCCATGATTGCACGGCTGGAGCTGGTCAGTGCTGGTTTAAATGTCACCATGGCGATGTCATTGCAAAATTGGGCTGCATTATATTAAAATTAAGTATGTGTGAAGAGGAAGGGTAATGCAGGAAAAGTGTTGCAAGGGGTAGTGTGTAAGAGGGAGCAGTGGGTGTAATGTTGAGGGGCAGTGGGTGTGGTGTTGAGGGGGCAGTGGGTGTGGTGTAATGGTGAAGGGGTGTGATGTAATTATGAATGTTGTCTGTAGTTTGAAATAACCTGAAGTCATTGTCTAATTTTAGAGCAAGAAAACTGAACTTGAAGAGAGAGCAAATGAATTGGATGCACACATGGTATGTCACCTCCACACATGCACACATGTCACCTCCACAGGTGCACACATCACTTCCACACATGCACACATCACCTCCACACATGCACACATCATCTCCACACATGCACATGTGGTATGCCTCCCACACACAACCACGCACACACGTACATCACTGCCCATATGTGGTACTAAATATTGCTTGTCATGGTTACTGGGCCTCTTGCAGCATAAGGCTGAGGAGCTAGAAGCTACGATAGTAGCCAAGGAGAAGTTCTGCGACAGCCTTAGGTCCACACTTGAAGAGCTCCAGAAGATGGTGGACTCCAGAGAGAGGACGCCCGGATTGGCCCAGAGCTGTGCCGCAACTCAGACCGACTTCATTCCGTCCAGCACTAGCACTTTTAACCCTTTGGCTTCTGCAGCCCACCCTTCCACTGACACCCTCCCCTCTCAAGTGGCCGAGAGCGTCTCATTGCCCTCCTCCCCAGGCCCTCCCAATGCCATCACTGATGTCACAGGGGGCATGTCAGACGTAAGGGCCAGACCAACGTCGGCGTCCTCGACCAGACAGGGCCAAGGGGGTGGGGCCAGCCTCTCCACGTGCAGCCTGGACGCCAACCTCCACTCGGAGATGAGGAAGGCGGGGTTTGACGTACCCGATCCGTACGAAGCCATCGACTCTTCTGCACAGCAGAGCACTGCTTCTCTCCTGAGCGACGTGGACAGGAGGTCTGGTGTGGTGGTTGTGGGGGATGCCAGGGAAGGTGTGGGGGAAGGGGAGGGGAGCGTCAGCAGTGGACCGTCATCGCTCCTCGGGCTGTTACCCTCTCCTGATAAGAACACGGGTGCTGATGCGGCGCAGGGTCCCGATGATGGTCTGGGGAAGAGGTACTCGGTGGAGGAAGACGATGAGGACCTGTTCCACAGGGTGGTGGAGACCATGGAGCCCGTTGTCGTGGAGACTGCTGGCGTGGAAGGTGCCCAGGGGCTTGAGGTGATGGACTGTGAGGATGAGACCCTGACAAGTGAGTGGAAGGGAAGGGAGGGAGGGGGAGGGGAAGAGGAGAGAGGACTATTGATGTTGTGTTATATCCCATTTAGACTATGAGTTAAATTAAATGGTTAAACCACCCCCCTCCCCACACACACACACACACACACACACACACACACAAGATCTTTTCCCCCCATTCCACAAGGCCTGCTGAATGCAAGGCTGTAAGCACAATGCTATCACATGTTTTGACTTCACCTCTCACAGGTGGTGTTGCTTGTGGTCTAGGAAAATAATGATATTACTCATTCATAAGCGTTAGGTCATGACATTACTTGTACCTTGCACTGTGAGCAGGCTATGATTATACTAACTGTAACTGCTGGTATAACTGAGGCTTAACAATCAACACTGCTAGCAGGCTATGGTTAGTTAAATGCTGCTGCTATAACTAAGACGTAACTTGGTATAACTTTGGTATAATTCGATTAAATGTAAATGTGTGTTTATACCAAAGTTATACCAAGTTGTGATGTCTTAGTGATACCAGCAGTTAAATAACTATAGTCTGCTCGCAGTGTTGATTGGGTAAAGATAAATTCATCATTCTCTGCAGTTGAAAACCATATTGAAACTAGTTGGTAGTACTGGAGTAGAGTATGGTTCACAGGGGAAAAATCGTGTTCCGGACCTTGGGTTTTATCCTATCGACCTTGGGATCTGTTCCATCATATGTATTCACTGTTGTCTTAGGCACTTTGAATACGTTTGATGGAACAGATCCCAAGGTCGATAGGGTAAAACCCAAGGTACAGAACACGATTTTTTTTTCCCTGTGGTTGGTGCTTCCCTACACCTTCCCTTCAATACAGTGGGAAAAAATACTTGGTGGTTATCATCACCAATACATGTACACAGGAAAAAACTTGTGGTTATTGGGCAAGAAACCCTTTGGTGACCACATCACAATCCACAATAAACCCTTGCTTCATGTTTCACCCCACCCCAAACCAAGTGCTTGCTATTTTGTTCTCAAGCCTGTTAAGCCTGTCTTACCCAGAGCTGAAGGATTAAAAGTACAGGGGACGTCGACGTCCTATTGAACCCTAACCATACCCTAATCATACATGATACAGGTTCTCCTCCCCTCCCCTCCCCTCCCCTCCCTTCTCCACCAATCCCTCCCTTTTGCAGACCACACTGCCCAGCAGCCTCCTCCCCAGACCACCTCCCTCTTCATAGCCCGGTTCAGCTACAACCCATCAGAGTCCTCACCCAATCCAAGTTACGATCAAGAGCTGGCCATCACAGCAGGGGAATACCTCTATGTGGTAGGGGACATGGATGAGGATGGCTTCTACCTGGCCAAGCTGATGAATGGCCGCAGTGGTATGGTTCCTTCCAACTACGTGGAGAGGGTTGATGGAACTTCTGATGATGCACAGCTGAATGAAACGCCACCAGGTTTGGGAGGGGACTGGGGAGGAGCAGTGAGTTGGGAAGGGAAGGGGGAGGAGTGAGGTATGTATAGGAATGTGTATGCAGTGGGTGTAGCTGGAGCACCACATGAGGTGTAGCTGGAGCACCACATGAGGTGTAGCTGGTGCACCACATGAGGTGTAGCTGGTGCACCACATGAGGTGTAGCTGGTGCACCACATGAGGTGTAGCTGATGCACCACATGGGGTGTTGCTGGTGCACCACATGGGGTGTTACTGGTGCACCAGGGTGTTCTTTATAATGTGCCTTTTTTGTCAGTAGGTTTATTAATTTTTTTTTGTTCTCCACCACAGAAACCCCACCAATCAGAAGGAAGTCGCTTAACCTGGACAAGATCCCAGAGGGGGAGGAGGGGGAAGAAGATGAGGAAGAAGAGATTGAGGAGAGCCATAAGAGTGCCATCAGTCCGCCATTACGTGTGGAGCTCCTGAAGCAGTTTGTAGAGGGGAATGTATACACAATAGCCATCAAATGGGAACTTCCACAGTATCTCCCCCAAGATGCCCAGGGATATAACATATCTGTGAATGGAGACGTCAAAATGTTTGTCAGAAACCCACTGGAGACAACAGTGATGCTGTCAGATATCCCTAGACATATGGTATGTGTTGTGTGTGCTTTAAATAGAACATTTGCGTGTGTGTGTGGGCCCTGGGAGTGCCTAGAGTGGTTGTTACATGGGAATATTTGCATCGCTTTCCTTAGAGAGTAAAGATCTCGCTACAAACAGTGACATCTTCGGGACTACTCTCTGAACCTAGCCAACCACTGGTTCTTAACCCTCGTAAGTTGAGCAGGTGTGGGCATCCCACTGGTCCTTAACCCTCGTGGGTTGAGCAGAGTGTGTGATCCCTAACCCTCGTATGTTGAGCAGGGTATGTGATCCTTAACCCTCGTATGTTGAGCAGGGTATGTGATCCTTAACCCTCATATGTTGAGCAGGGTATGTGATCCTTAACCCTCATATGTTGAGCAAAGTGTGTGATCCTTAACCCTCGTATGTACATTGAGAACCTATATTTATATTTGTTCATTGGTTGGGCTTCATCTTTTCTCTTTACATCTACTTTCTTACCATCTCCATCCTTTTCCCTCTCCCTCCTCACCCATCCCCATCCCTCTCTCCCTCCTCTCCCTCCCCTCCCCCTCCCTCTTCCTCCCCTTCCCCTCCCTCTCCCACCCCTCCCCCTCCCTCTCCCTCCCCCTCCGTCCCACCCACCCTCCCTCTCCTTCCCTCCCCTCCCTCTCCTTCCCCTCCCCTCCCTCTCCTTCCCCTCCCCTCCCTATCCTTCCCCTCTCCTCCCTCTCCTTCCCTCCCCTCCCCTCCCTCTCCTTCCCCTTCCCCTCCCCTCCCTCTCCTTCCCCTCCCCTCCCTCTCCTTCCCCTCCCCTCCCTCTCCTTCCCCTCCCCTCCCTCTCCTTCCCCTCCCCTCCCTCTCCTTCCCCTCCCCTCCCTCTCCTTCCCCTCCCCTCCCTCTCCTTCCCCTCCCCTCCCTCTCCTTCCCCTCCCCTCCCTCTCCTTCCCCTCCCCTCCCTCTCCTTCCCCTCCCCTCCCTCCCACCCACCGCCACCCAACCCCTCCTCTCCCTCACTACTTCTTTTCTTCCACACCTAGAATACCCTGAGCCCCCCTCCAATGTAAAGGTTTCAAAAGCAGTGGATGCGGCTATTTTGGTCAGCTGGCGTGCCGTCGTCCCGGATCCACAGGTAGAAGGGGATTCCCCCGTGACAGGCTACACCATCTACCTCAACGGCACCAAGTGTGTCAACCTGTTGGGAACAGCCACGCCCACCAAGGACAAGGAGATCGTGTGTCAGGCACTGCTCGAGCCGCTGGACACGCCCCCCAGCATGTTCAAAGTGCGGCCGACCAGCCTGGTGCTCACGGTGAGGTCTGTGGCCCAGTACGAGTCTTCAGACTCCATGGCTGTGCAGCTGAGCAAGGAGATGTGTGATGAGATGTTGGGAGGTGGGGGTGACGTTGTGAATGGTCATCCGTCCAATGGAGTTCACGGTGGTAAGTGGGGGTGGGGGGGAGGGGTGTACCCTGCATGTGGTGGGAGGGGGTTGGTTAATACTGAGAGGGGAGAGATATTCTGTTTCCACCCATGTTTCTTGTATGATTCTTTTTACTGCACTCTTTCTTTCTGAAGGGTTTGTTCCGAAGTACTTCAAAGCTTTATATGACTACAATCCAGTTGAACAATCGCTGAATGATGGAGTGGAGGAGGAGTTAGCGTTTGCTGAGGGAGACATTATACTGGTGGGTGACGGAAATTAAAGGGAGGGAGGGGGTGGGTGGAGGGAGGGGAATCCATGCTTAACACTTGTACCTGCCCACTCCTCCAAGATGTGGTGGGGTAAGGGAGGGAGGGCTGTACTCACTAGACAGGTGGGGAAGGAGAGAAGAGGGAAGGGAGATGTTTAAAAAGGAAAAGGAAGCAGGGTCACTCGAATCACATTATGAAATTTGCCAACAAAGGGGGGGGGGGGGCAGGATGTGGCTTTGAGTTTCCTGGTGTTAAAGTTGCGATGCATTGATGAGAATGGCTGCCTAGGCAATGGTAGGTATCTCCAACATGGTCTTGCTCATTAATGCCTTCTAGGCAAAATTTCTGGGTGCAAACATCCATAGCACCACTTTAGTTCAGCAAGCAAGTCCCCATCATGCAAGTACTCTGTATACTGTGTCCCTCCTTAACTGTACCAGTGGTATATCCTTAACTGTACCAGTGGTGTATCCTTAACTGTACCAGTGGTGTGTCCTTAACTGTACCAGTGGTATGTCCTTAACTGTATCAGTGGTATGTCCTTAACTATACCAGTGGTATGTCCTTAACTGTACCAGTGGTATGTCCTTAACTATACCAGTGGTGTGTCCTTAACTGTACCAGTGGTATGTCCTTAACTATACCAGTGGTATGTCCTTAACTGTACCAGTGGTATGTCCTTAACTATACCAGTGGTGTGTCCTTAACTGTACCAGTGGTATGTCCTTAACTGTACCAGTGGTATATCCTTAACTGTACCAGTGGTATATCCTTAACTGTACCAGTGGTATGTCCTTAACTGTACCAGTGGTATATCCTTAACTGTACCAGTGGTATATCCTTAACTGTACCAGTGGTATGTCCTTAACTGTACCAGTGGTATGTCCTTAACTGTACCAGTGGTGTGTCCTTAACTGTACCAAGGGTACATGTATGTCCCTCATGTACTCAGTGGCTATCACTCCATTATAGCCCTCTTTCCTCCCCTTCCCCTCCTCCCCTCTCATCCAGGCTAAGACTCCGGTCGACGAAGATGGTTTCTTTGAAGGCGAGTTGAACGGTCGATGTGGTCTGGTACCTGTGAACTTGGTGCAAGAAATAGCCCAGTCTGAGGTGCCCGCCTCCATCAGTAATGGCACACAGTATCCTACCACGCTGGCCGTAAACGGCACAGCTTCACCGCAGCACAAGGATGGTGGCCCCCGTCAGATGGTAGCTATTTATGACTACGATCCTTCAAAGGATTCCCTCAACGCCGATGGTGCAGAGGTGGAGCTGGCATTCCGTGCTGGTGACATCATAATGGTATCTGGAAAGATTGACGACGGGTTCATTCAGGTGAGGGTAGGGCAGGAGGAGGAGGTTGTATCACTGGGGACAGCGTCACTGTGAAATGGTGGGATGTGGTGGATGTGTTTTTTTTTTCAAAGTCTGATACATTTGTATGTCCTCTACACAAATCTTGTGGCACTGGGTGTTCAATAAGTCCTACATTTCAATGCAAGCGTTGCTTTATATTGCTTGTTCTAGCAAATGCATTAGGGTCCTTTTTTTGCAGACATTGTCATTTGTCTCATTTATTTCTGAGTGTGGTTTTTTAATAGCATATAAAAGATTTAATGGTCTATCATGTGTTTATGATTGGTATTAATGCAGACGTATAAGTGCTTGGGAGGGGTGAGGATTAGTGGTGTTGGATGAGGGTGTGTCTAATGGCTGTCCCGCTGCCCATCACACAGGGTGAGCTGTGTGGAAGGAAAGGTCTGGTCCCCACCACCTTCATTGAAGCACTGACACAGGACTGCAAGGCTGAAGAGCCAAACCCACCTGTCCCCGTGTCACCAGCACCTTCATCGTCACCAGCACCTACATCACCAGTACCTCCATTATCACCAGCACCTGCATCATTAGCACCAGTTCAGGTATGTTCCCTATAGCATACACCTTTGGCATTTGTGGAGGGGTCATGTGACACAACCTTGGCATTGATGGAAGGGTCACATGACTTATCTTGGCGTTGATGGAGGGATCACATGACTTATCTTGGCATTATGGAAGGGTGGGTCATGACTTACCCTGGCACTGACGATCATGTCAGATGTTTCGATGAAGCCATGATTCCATAAGACTGTCTCCTCTCTTTCACGTTGCCTTCAATATTAAAAAATATATATACAATACCTTGTAAGGTCTGTTGTCATGTGCCCAGTAGACGTGACCATTGTTCACTGTATGGGATTGGAAGACCTAGTGGGTGGGGCATTTACAATGGCTTCCACCATCTACCTGGAACTTCTTACTAACAATTATTGCATCCATTTGTTGTCATGAAGGGGGGGGGGGGGGGGGGGGGGGGGCCAGTCAGTTATACTTATTTGATCGGCTGTTCAACCTGTTTCAGGTGGATGCTGTTCAGAAAACTGAGAAAAAACGATTGTTTCCAAAACTGCTGCGAAGGAAGAAGGATACTTAGGCACCTTTTTTTAAGTCTCAGAAGTGCTATTTATTCCTGTATGTACCATGATGTCATCCTTACATCTTCATCCCTGGTAAACATGTTCTGTGTGCCTATCTCTTTTTGTTATTTGTATGTGTATTGCGCAGTTGCTATGACAACTTGCTTATGCGGATCCTGAGTCCAATAATAAATCTTTCTTCTTCTGTGTCACATGACCCTGACCACTAATATGTAAATTAGTACAGATGACATCAAAGATTTGATCAGACATATGACAAGCTGACACATTGCTATTACTGATGCTGCCTGTGCTCAACAGAACAGGAAATGATATTAACACCCTTGTGGTCTTAGGCCTTTCTAATGAAGCGACCTGAGTGTCAAAATTGCACTGGAGTGGGGAGGTAGTTATCTGAAGCTATGGAATGGGTTTGTACCATAATGGCTTTTATATCCTAACTTTGTTCGCATGGTTCCAGAGTAAAATGGATAAGTGGGTGACATGGCATGGATGATGGTGCAGACCTCGTCGATGATACAATCATTTGGAACGACGTTCTACAAGATTTCGATCCTCAGTTGCCACCGTACTACCGTGATTTTTTTTTTAAGTGGAATATTATAAATCACGCGATGAAGAAGGTACAGGTGTATCACAAACCAGGGGTGGCGGAAGCAATTCAGCATTGGTCCGGCTTGGGCGTGGCCATAAACGTTTTTCTAAATCGATAGCTGCCATACTTCGTAGTGTAATATTGTGCAATTATGACGCAGACACAGAGGCAATGAAGGTGCTTAATTGGACCACACAGCATGTGCAATTATTAGGATTTAAGAAACTAATATATATTTTTTAAGCTCAGTATTAAGATTGGTCCGGCCAAAGCCGGACCTGCCACCCTGCAAACCGTACATATGACTGTCGTACTAGCACTAATTATGCTGCGGTTCCGCCGGCCGTAATTAATTTATACCACTGA
Organism: Eunapius fragilis; assembly: GCA_963681505.1. Lineage (NCBI taxonomy): Eukaryota > Metazoa > Porifera > Demospongiae > Spongillida > Spongillidae > Eunapius > Eunapius fragilis. The sequence goes on from OY811991.1 coordinate 5,142,121, forward strand.
CGTAATCGTTCAATTACTCAGGAACGCGAATTCCCCGGGACGCTTTATTCTGTTTACCTCCTCTATTCCTCCGGAAGCTGATAAACCCAATCGAACGGTTGCGAAGTAGAGTTAGATGCACACGGGATTACTTACCTGCCTACTGGGCGCATCATTGCTGCTGCTCGGGATTTCGGCGAGTCCAATCGACGAATGGAGCGAAACAGTGACGAAAGCTACCAACCACGACCACTGGGATAAATTGGTGAGAAGATCCGCCGAGCGAGCGAGGGCTCAGGGCATCGAGGACGACACTGTCCACATCCAAGACGTCCAGGCTTACTACCGGGACGTTTTCGCCAGCGACAGCGACTGGGACACTGCGAGCGCGCTGCGCCTAACGTCGCAAGCGGAAGTCCACAACCTGCGCGTCATGCAGTCCTTGGAGGCGTACCTACAGGCCAAGGACGACCAAGAGAAGGCCAAAGTGGAGGCGGCGGACGAGTCGATGGTGCCGGAACAGTCGCAACAGAAGAAAATCAAGGGGCGCTACATCGTGACGATGTCCAGCGATGCGACGGATGAGATATTGGATCGCACGCTGAGCATCATGAGGTATGCCACCACCGCTAGCAAGCAAAGGCTCCGCGCCGATCACATCACGACTTTCCGACGTGCGGGAAAGGGTTTTACTGGTACACTCAGCAGCAAAATGGTGGAGTTGGTAAGGTTATTGAAGTTGCCTTTTTAATAATTGTAAGAACCATGCATAACTCCATCCAAACGTTTACTGATGACTGAAGACACACACACACGCACGCACACACACACACACACACACACACACACACAACCACCAATATAACCTGTTATGCACACAGCAGTACATTAAGCATACCAAAGTAATTGTGTGTAAGGGAAATACACACACACACACACACACACACACACACACACACACAACCATTAATATAACCTGTTATGCACACAGCAGTACATTAAGCATACCAAAGTAATTGTGTGTAAGGGAAATACACACACACATGCACACGCGCACACACACACACACACACACACACACACACACACACACACACACACTCAACAGGGTACACTCTGTAATTGCAATCCGCCTCCTCTATACCCCACAGCTCCACAAACATCCCTCAGTAACATCCATTGAGGAAGACGTGGCAATTCGCAGGTCATACTTGAGTATCAGCGACAACATGCCTTCTTCGGGCAATGCGATGTCACGCACGCTTAGAGCCCAGTCGGAAGCAACGAACAAAGGATCCGTGACCCAGACTGCGAGCGTGCCCTGGAACCTGGACCGAATCGACCAGCACCCGTCCCCCCTAGACGGGCAGTATAATCCCGAAGGAACGGGCAAAGGAGTGGACGTGTTCATCGTGGACACGGGAATCCGCTACACTCACACGGACCTCGGCGGCAGGGCTAAATACGCGGGCCTCGACGTCATCGACCAACTGACGGGTAGCACCCTTAATGGGTCCGACTGCCAAGGGCACGGGTCCCACGTCGCCGGCGTTGTCGGGGGAAACAGCTTCGGGGTCGCCAAAGGGGCCAACATGTACAGCCTACGGGCACTGGACTGCTCCGGTACTGGTGCGGTGAGCGGGGTCGTAACGGCCCTAGAATACATCGCGAGTTTCCAGTCAAGTAATCCTAAAGTGATATCCCTATCCCTCGGCATCGACTCCTCTCCAGCCTTAGACAACGGACTGAGAGAGGTCGTCAACACGCACGGTATCACGGCCGTAGCAGCCTCCGGCAATAACGGTCTGGACGCGTGCAACTTCAGTCCGGCATCCTCCGGCGTCACCATTGACGTCGGTGCCACCGATAATGGGGACGAGGCGGCTTCCTTCTCCAACACGGGAGCCTGTATGGACGTCTTCGCGCCGGGCAAGATGATCAACAGCGTCGGGTTTGGGTGCGACACGTGTACGAAAATGATGTCGGGCACCTCGATGGCTTGCCCTCACGTGACCGGTTACGTTGCCGTGCTGCTGGAGCTGCAACCCACCATGACCCCAGCTCAGGTGCTGGACAACATTGTGACCAAGTCCACCAAGGGTGCTGTTCGACTCAATTACGTGTCAAACAGAAACACCGCGGCCCAAACCCCTAACCGTTTGCTTTACGTTCCTTCCCTGGGCGCTGCTGATGCCGATTCAACTAAACGGATATAATCAGTTTTCTTTGGCCGTTCACGATGTTAATTCTAATACTATAGAGTTGTGCTGTACATTAACAGATTTTTAGTAATACATGTAAAAAACCACATAAAATGGTACAGCTTGGTGGGTGGGGGGAGGGAGACAGTAAAAGCAAAGTTAACGTTGCCGCTTATATCGACCCCCCCCCCCCCCCCCCCCCCAAGTAATGCCCGTACAATGCGATGCGCTCTTAAGGAGGGCCCTGTACTCGTTCTCGGTGAAGACATCCAAATTGTCTCACAAGGTACTGCACCTTGCTGATAGAAACAGTCGACTGCATGGGGGTGTGGTCAAAAATGTTAACACATGTCAATGCATGCGTATACGATAAGGCTAAGCGCAGTCTATTGCGTGCTTGTTGGAAAGAGGAATTGCATTATTATTTAATTGCATTGCAGTGCCCGCTAGCGTACATGTACCAGGCTAAGAAGAACAATGCGCACAGAACAAAGCTCTTTCTTGCATGCAAGAAATCAGCAGCTATGATGAAGATTGGGCAGCCTGTTGTACATTTAAATTGCAAAATCACCCGCATTATATTATTTTGAATACTATACTATTATTCTCGCCCACTTTGCTTTATAACGAGTGCACTGATGTGCGGTTACGCTGGAATGCAACACTTCGAAGTCACGTGAGAAATTGGCTGTAACGCATGCGCGGAGTGCAACATTTCTTTCTTTCTAGGTTGTGTTGACGTTTTTTGCGCTGGCTCCTTTTCAGTGGAACAGCGAAAAATAATTTCTTTCTTCTGCAAGAAGCTTGTATATCTTTCTCCCGGGGTACAAATCTTTTTGGCTACAGCTTTCCAAGGCACTACAACACCCGCAAGTAGGGCAGACTGGTCCCAATCACTTGGCCAGACGGTGAGCCGCCATCTTGTTTCCTGTGTGTGTTGCAGCTGTCCGTTGTATTCCCGTATGATACTAAGGGGGTTGAGCTGGCTCCAGTTCGGGTGTACAGTATTCTTTTGAGCGCGGGATTCGATCCACATTACCACACACGAATGTTTGCTATGCTCGGAAGCTTTGACAACGAATCGTATTCTCGGCGTTCGTTTTGCGGTGCTCCCAAATAAGCATACTACCGAGGCTACCGTATTGGCTGTATATTAGGCGTCGTGCACTTGCATTAAATGAGCGATTTTGTGCAGCAATGGCGTGCGTCGTGTTACGTGCGTTGCTAGTACTCATGCATGTGGTTTTAGTTACCGCAGGATGGTTGAGAGATTTGGCCTGTTTAAAATGTTTTTTTAAAATGTCGCTGTTCTTTTTCAGGTTTGATCGACATCCCCCGGCATGCACCGAGGGGTAATTCAGATGGACTCCAGATCACAGCGGAGGCAACACGGCGCAGAGAACCAATCGGCTTTGGAAGCGAGCAGGCTGGGGACCGACGTCTTGGAACAGGTCTCCGAGTCTGTCAGCGAGGTGTCCCTATCGGACTCCGCTCGCGCCGCCCACGAAGCTACGTCCGTGAGCAGCATGGCCGGTAGTGGTGGCGGGGGTGGTGTGGAGATCGAAGGAGAGGTGGTGGAAGACCTATCCATGAACCAGTCAAACGTTCAGCAGGCGGTTGGGGACGAGGACAACGGCGGAGAGTACGCGGGCCACATCGTGGTGGACGATTGCGAGCCAGCAGAGGAAGGGGACGGCCTCAACATGGTTGGATCGCCCGGCTCGATCACGGCCGACGTAGTGGTGGGCTTTGCGGAAAAGTACTCCATCGAGACAGCCGCAAAGAGGTTCAACATCCCAGCGGCCACCATCCAAAGCTGGACCAGGTCTCCCGAGGGGATGCAGCCACACCACCAGCATCAGCACCAACACAAGTTCAACTCCCCCGGCCAGGGGAGAAAGATATCGTACTCCGCGGCGACCGACGGCCTCATAGCCGAGCACGTCAGGGAGATGCTGGGGAAGGGGGAGAGGGTGACGCTGCACTACCTGTGCAGCTACGCCAAGGCCCACATCCACCAGGAGAACCCCCAGTTCAACGCCTCCCAAGGGTGGGCACAGCGGTTCCTCCTGAGGCACGACATAGACCTAGGGGACCATGGGAAGAAGCCGTCCAACTCGAAGCAGGACGCGAGGAGCTCTGAGCGCGGCAGGCCGCTCTCTTACTCCACAGAGACCGACCAGAACATTGCGGACTGGGTGAGGATGAAGCAGCTGGAAGGGACGCTGGTGACCAACTCTGAGCTCAGGAAGTACGCCAAGACCCTCATACTCAAGGAGAATCCCAACTTCACCGGTTCTGCCAGCTGGGCTCAGAACTTTCTCCTCAGGCACAAGCTCAGCCTCCACAACCAGTCCTCCTCCTCCACCTCCGGGGTCAGTGCCAGCAACGGCATGGGCGCGGACCAGCTGCGCCTCAGCTCCGATTTGTCCCAGATGGGGTCCCCGCAGTCCCTCACTGTCAGCTCTGCAGTTGGGGGCGTTTCCCTCTCGAGTGCCCAGGACATGTCCGTTTCCACGCACACCACGTCGTCCATGTATTCGGACCCGGTGGTGGCCGTGAGCAGCGAGTACACGCCCGACTCATCGGCCGACGACCCCATGAAGACGGCGCTGGCCATCCTCACGGGGGAGACCATCGATTCAACCATCCTCAACCCTGCCCAGGCGGCAGCCCTGCAGAACACGCTCAGTGAGCTGGCGTCTGAGAACGTGTCCCTGGTGGACCTGCTGAACAGCGCTCAGAACATGCACGACCAGTCGGGTGGGGGCGACGGCAGCGTTGGGTTCTCGCACTCGCTGGACCCGCCCACCAGCGCAGCCCTTTACCTCAGCCTGCAGTCGGCGGACCCGTCCTTTCACACCTTGGCCAGCGCCGGGAACCACCACCTGGGCGCGGCTTTCAAGCAGCACTTGAGCCGGTTCGAGGCCGACACGGGCCCGGCAAGTCGTCCCCTCTCGTACACCAAGGAGACGGACCACGCGCTGGCAAAGTGGGTGCAAGAGCAGCAGGCCACTGGCAAGAAGGTGACCTTTGCCTCGCTGCGCTCCTACGCCAAGAAGCTGGTGCAGTCTGAGAACCCCAATTTCAATGCCTCAGTCGGATGGGTGACGCCATTCCTATTGAGGCACAACCTCGACCTCTCGGTCAACAAGAAGCAGAAGCAGTTCCGCAAACTCAAGGCGGACCTGTCTGGATCCGACAACGAGAGTGACGTCTCCCTCCTGAGGGAAGGCGACGTGAGCAACGAAGGTCTGGACCAACAGGACGACCTTGAGCCGTCGGACACCGCTCAGACTGCTGGTGAGGGTGTAGGTGACAGTGCAGTTGGTGAGTCAGAATCGCCTTCTGTTCAGGTGCTCCATCTGCAGCCAGAGTCCAGCGTGGTCACTGTTTCTGACAGAGCACACGACGGTGCGCGCTCTAACCTAAGAATTACCAATGTTGCTTCCTCCAATGCAGAAGCCCATGACGATTGTGGGGGAGGACGGTCACTGGCGAAGAGGACCAGCGCGCGGAGCAGGCACACCCTCGCGGAGAAGCTGGAGGTGGTGAGGCTGATGAAGGAGTACAACGTGGCGGGCCACTACGTCTGCCGCATGCTAGGCATCGCCAACTCCACCATTGCTGGCTGGATCAAGCTCGTGCAGCAGAAGGGACCCGAACTGGAGGCCCTGTCCGTCAACAAGAAGAGGGCCAACGTCTCGGGTCAGGGGAGGCCCCTCAGCTACTCCCGGGCCAAGGACGACGCCATTGCGCAGTGGGTGCTGTCTCAGCAGCAGCAGGGAGCGCAGGTCACTTCAACCGACCTTGCCAAGTACGCCACCAATCTGATTGGTCAGGAGAATTCAAACTTCACCGCCTCTACGGGATGGCAGCAGAAGTTCCTCCAGCGGCACAACCTCCAGCTTACCCCAAAGGTTTCGGGGGACCGGGTGCCCCTGATGGAAGACCAACAGAGCATCCCTGCCCCCGTGCAGACAGAAGAGGTGGTCACCCACGAGAGCATGGTGGTCGTGGAAAGACCTTACTCAGAGGAGGCAGAGGAGCAAATCGCTGATTGGGTGCGTACCAAGGTGGCCGAGTGCGGCAGCATTGACGTCCAGATGCTGTGCCAGTACGCCGAAGAGCTCGTTAGTGGGGCCGGAGCCCCCTTTGTTGCCACCCTGGGTTGGGCGTTCCGGTTCCTGCACCGCAACAAGCTCCTCCTCGATCCAAAGCCGCACATCCAGAACATGGACGGTTCCACCTCCTCCTCGCCCGCGGCGGGGACCCCGGGCTCCTCGAGGAGGCGGCCCCTGGGGGGCAGCCCCGAGTACTCCACCCCTAAGAAGCTGCGCACTCAGCTGGAGCAGGCCATGACCATGTCGCCCAGCACCGGGAACCTGTGCGAGGCCCTCCTCGCCCTCTCCAACCCGGCAGAGGGTGCCACTCCAGAGAGCGTGCAGGCCGTGATGGAAGTGGTGGAGAACGCCATGCAGCAGGCACAGGCCGCCCAGCAGGCCGCGGCCCAGCAGGCGCAGGCGGCGGCCCAGCAGCAGATGGACGAGGAGGGAGGGGACCTGCAGGCGACCACCTCCACGTACTTTGGGAAGCCGGCGAGGGAGTTCACCCCCGAGGAGAAGGAGGAGGTCGTGAGGTACGCAAACGCCACCACCCTGCAGAAGGCCGCCTCCAGGTACGGCGTGGCTGCTCCCACCGTGTGGCGCTGGAGGGTGGAGTTGAAGCTCCACCAGCCCAAGTACACGGCCATGCAGAAGAAGTACATCATTAAGTTTGCGGAGAATAACTCGCTGAAGGAGGCGGGGCAGAGATTTGGGATCACGACCAAGACGATTCAAAACTGGCGGAAGGCCCTGAACGCGGAGGGCCTAATGAGCGATGAGGGTGCTAACGCGTCCCAGGAGCTCCAAGATGGGATGGATGCCAACGACATGTCAGGTGGCTCCGATGTGGTTAACTATGACGGCCAGAACTTCCAGTTCATTGTTGACGGAGGGGAAGTGGTCGATGGCAATACGCGCAGTGGAGAGCAAGGTGGAGAAGGGGGCGTCAGAACTGACTCTGTTCCCCTGGAGGTGACCAATGAGGTGGACATTGAGAACGTCGGCATGGAATACGACATAGTCTCTTCGGAGGGCCACTCTGCCAAGCCTCGTTGCACCCAGCAGGAGAAGATGCAGATACTCCAGTACGCGCTCGACCATTCCATCAAGGAAGCATCCCAGAAGTACGGCATCAGCCCGGGTACCTTGTACTACTGGAAGAAGAACCTTAACCCTGCGCTGGCGGGTTCTGGATCAGGCAGTACAGGTGAACAGAGTCCTTCCACAACCAGCGACGCCGGAACCTATACACTGATGACAGAAAACGGTGGTGGTGGTGGCGGTGGTGGTGGTGGCGCAGGAAACTTGACCATACAGTTCACGGGAGGAGGGGGGCAGTCTGGGGACGGGGGCATGATCCAGGTGCTGCCTGCCCTTGTGACGTCGGATGCCGTGGTCCTCCCCATACCTGAGGCCCTGCTGTCCAGTGCCGGAACCACAGCAGAAACCGTGCAGGCCCTGTCCCAGACGCTTGCCAGTATGTCTCCAGAAGCGCTCCAGAACCTTCCAGCCGACTTCAACCTCCTGCAAGCCGTTACGAGCTTGCTTAGCAATGTGGAGGCAGCGAGTGAGGGTGGTGGGAACAAGCACAAGTCGGGCTTCCACAAGCTTGCTGCCGCAGTTATCAGCAGGGAGTTGGCTTCGCCCAGTGATGTTCTGATTCCGTTTAGCGACCAACCCACCTCCGATGCGGAGCAAACAGTAGTGACTGACGCGCATACCACAGGGCTGGAGCAGCAGGTGGTCACCAGTGAGGAAGTCATATCCACACATCCTCCAGACAGTAGTAGTGCTGAAGGTATGAACCCTGCTGAAGTAACTAATCACCAAGATGTCCAGTCAACAGGAATGGACACGTGTCAACACATACCAACAGATTCCACAACTTCTAAGGAACCATGACCTTTTTTTTTTACACCTTCCAAACCTTTTTTTGTGCTAAATTTCATGCATGTTTTTCCAATATAAGGGTGTTTTACAGCCATAATTTTAAAAAGGCTATTATTACATGTAAGAAAAATACAGAACACCAAAAAAAAACAATGTTGTGATTGCATGTGTGTGTGGATTTAGGATTTGCTTGTGGCAATGCCATTGACTGAAAAGATAACATCTTCAGTATCTGAAGCCAGGTCAACAGGAAGCTCAGCTGGGGGGTCATCATTGTAGGCTGGGGCCTCGACAAGGGGCAAAGAGGTTGGTGGGTGAATCATCTTGTAGTTGAAGTTGGGCTTTCGCTCTGACTGTTCGTCGAGGGGAAGGGGGGCAAACCCCTTACGAGTGTGCCTGGACTTGATGAGGTGACAGGCGATAATGACCGAAAAGGTAACAATGGCTCCCAGAAGAAGCAGGATCACACCAAGTATCACACCCACTACAACCATTGGAATCGCCTGACTACCCCTGAAATGCGTAGATGTACTACCAGTGGGATGATCACTGCTAGACACTGTTTCCGTAGTGACAGTAGCCACAGACTCCTGTGTTGCTCCCGTAGTGGTAGTAGCCATAGACCCCTGTGTTGCTCCTGTGGTGACAACTGCGGGCGTTGTTGTGCCAGTCGGCACAGAGGCATCGGACTCTATACCCTGAACAACCACCGTTTCCTGCGCCTGCAAAGTGAAATCCACTTTAACAGCGGGGCCGTTGCCAACGACAACCGTTTGCTGCTGGCGCACGTAGCCCGGGGCCGTTGCAGTGACGGTGTAAGTCCCAGGAGCGACAAGTCGCCAGAAGTCCCCGTCTTTGGCCGCTCTGACGGGGCGGCCGGACGGCACGGCGATCGTCGCTCCTTCGATCGGCTTCCCCTCGGCGTCCAAGACGAATCCCCTGATCCCCTTGTGCACTTCCTCCACAAAGGCGTACATGGCCCCCCTGTTGGCGTTCCATATGCCCTCCAGTTGGGACGCCGGAGGGTACTTGGTGCAGCCTTGCTCGATCGTTACCTCGAAGCAGTTGGAGTGGAGGTAGTTGTAGTCCTGCATCCCCCCGCTCACGCTGTACCAGGCCGCACCGTTAGTGATGCCATCCGTGAAGCCGGTAGCATCCATCGGACACCGGTCTCCGCGCGACATGGTCGTGTGGGCGTGCGAGTAGGCCCGGGCGACCTGAACGAAGATGTCGTTGTCTTCGGTGGGCGTGTAAACAGAGAGCCCGTTGACGCTGTTGTCGTACGGATAGTTAGCAACGAGGGCGCCGTTGTGGAAGTTGGCCGACAGCACGAAAGGATACTCCTTCAACCATTGCATGACCGCCTGCGTCTCCGGTTCCATTTCCCTGGATGCTGTCGTGGTTTCGGAAAAGCGGTCGGGAAAGTTGCGGTTCAGGTCTACGTCGTGAGCGTTGTTGCGTCCAAGGAGACCAGTAGTATCTTCCTCGGTCGCGATGGCGTGGCCGTCAGGGTTCATTGTGGGTAAAATGTGAATGCGTGTGGAGTCCACCAGCTTCGTGACTTTTGGGTCCACGCCATAGCGGTCGCACAAGTCCTGCATGAAGTGAAGTAGCGTCTCTCTTCCCGTTACCTCGTTCCCGTGCATGTTTCCTATGTACTTGAACTCCGGCTCTCCAGGCTCGTGAACGCCAGGGTTATCGCTTATTTCCATCACATAAAGGTCGACTCCTTCGACAGACTTACCAATGGTATACATCCGCGTAATGGACTGACAGTCGTTTGCTACTTGCAACATGGTGTCGTGTAGGGCGCCATTGCCGTGATGGACGAACTCTACGACATGAGTCCTTCGAAAGGCGGGTGCCGTATTCGTGAGAGTCACACAGGCCGCGAAAAGAACCCACGCCACTTCAAGTGGTCGCTTCGGGCGCGTCATTACAACGCACTAGCTAGTAACTTCAACAAGGAAATGAGGGGCCGGCCAATGGTTAATTATTACTCTGTAATTAATATTAAGTTCCGGTCGCGGGCAAAACATAAATCCGTTATGGCTTATCTATGTCAATGATTGTCCCAAGAGTGGACAATGGACTCCACGCATTTCGAATCGCTCGTCAACCGTTGCAAGCAAGAGGTAAGTTGGTTTCATGGGGCTGGAGATGCAAAATAAATCATACACCGCGATCGTGTCCCACACATTATGCGTGCATATGTTTGTGCGCCTATGCGTACATTCGAGAGGCTTTCGGGTGCATCCAAGCAGCTAGCGGTCATAGTCGTTATATTACTATATGCAATGTCGGTACGCAACGGAACGTTAGTTATTTAGAGGGACATCTTCAAGGGGTTATGGACTGTCCTGTTATTAATAATAGCACTTGTATTGTAGAGGTAGTGGGAAGTTAAAATCCTCACCATCCCTCCTCCTCCCTTTCCCCTCCGTACAGTCCAAACAAATCATTGAGGCAGGCGTAGCCTCTAAGATTCATTGGAGTCACTCGAAGTTTTCCACGTTCTGTGGTGAGCGGGGGACATATGGTTTACATGTGCATGTATAAACCATGCTATGGGGCATATGAATCAACTTTGATACGAAAGTGGTAACTACGATGCTACAACCATCTTACCATACCTAATGTCTCTTTTCTCTCCGCTACATTGCCACCACTATATCACCCCATGACCCCCCCCCCCCCCCCCCCCCCCTCAACTGATGAGTAGACGTGGTTGAGGAAATCCTCTCCTGTGGGACGAAGAAACGGTACCAAGCCTCCCGATCCAAGCCCCTCCCACCATCAGGGAAGATACTGCATGACCTTGGCAAGAGGGTCAGGGAAGCCGAAGAAGTGTACACCACCAGCTTCACGCAGCAGGCCAACGGACGTCCCGACTATGCCCACATGCAGGGCAGCGCCCCCACCGAGCGGAGGATCATCTGGGTCAGGGTGGCCATGGTGGAGGGAAAGCTGAAGGCCATCGTCGATGCCATAGCAACTAACGCTGGGTGAGTAGTATGTTGTGATGGTCGGGGGGGGGGGGGGGGGTCAGAGGTGGGAGTGCTGAGCAGGTTAAGAGGGTGGGAATGGAGGTCGGGAAAAGACGGGTGAAAGGGGCTTGGAGAGGGGGTTGAAGGAAGGATGTTTTGTTATGTACACTGACATCTTGTTTACAGCTTGTACTATGTGGAACATTCAATCATGAGACACCCAGTGTATGGGGATATCTTCTGTACACTGTTAGGTAAACCAAACCATGTAATGAGCACTTGTATGCATGCTTGTGCGTGTTTGTGGTAGTTACTCACCTTTGATTAACTCTGTGGCAGACGGCCCCTGCTCTCTTCGATTCAGTCGGCTCAAATCAGTGGATACTTCCTTTCTGTCGCCTTCACCTATGGAGATTGTCAAGCGACACTCTCCGTAAGTATGCATATATGTGCTTGGTGTGTGTGTGTGTGTGTGTGTGTGTGTGTGTGTGTGTGTGTGTGTGTGTGTGTGTGTGTGTGTGTGCACATACGTTGCAATGTTGACCTATTTACATTTCCTTACAGTGCTATGGCAGCCATATATGTGAGTGAATAATTAGTTCACCATTGTTAATGAGTATGTGCTTTATTCTTTTTATTAACTCTCTCCTCCCTCCTCTCCCTCCCCTCCCTCCTCTCCCTCCCCTCCCTCCTCTCCCTCCCCTCCCTCCTCTCCCTCCCCTCCCTCCTCTCCCTCCTCTCCCTCCCCTCCCTCCTCTCCCTCCCCTCCCTCCCCTCTCTCCTCTCCTTCCCTCCCTCCCCTCCCTCCTCTCCCTTCTCTCCCTCCCCTCTCTCCTCTTCCTCCCTCCCTCTCCTCCCTCTCCTCCCTTCCTCCCTCCCTCCCTCCCTCCCTCTCCCCTTCCCTCCTCTCTGCCTTTGAGCATTCTATCAATGCTAAATGGGAATTTGTAATATGTTTATTTCTTAAGTGTTGTATAATCACACGTGTTCCATTTTGTGTTCTCACCAAAGGAGATAGTGTGGACTTAGTTGTTACAACTATTGCCTCCTCTACCCGCTGTTATTTTTGCACACTGTTTCTTTAATGAACATCTTTGCACTCGGCCTTTTAATTTTTTTATTTTGTAGCTTGCACCTCTTTTGCACCCTTCCCTGCCTAGCTGGTTTTTTTTTTTTTTTTTTGCACCACGTTTTGCAGAATTCAATGTCACTGTCTTCCCTCCTCCTCCCCTCTCCCATTTGTGTACCCACACACAGGAGGGGGTACCCTCTGAGGAGGCATGGGATCACGTTCAATCCTTGTACCAGAGCCCAGGCAGCTCAGTGGTCTTTGGAAAGAACAATGTCCACGTCCAGCCAGTGAGCAGGGAGGGAGGGGGAAGGGGGGGGGGGTTGTGTTGTACAACATGCCCGCACATGCACACTCACACACATGCACACACACCATACATAGATATGCATGCACATACACACACATAATACAGTCATGCCCAACTAAGTCCTCTTATGCTCACACACACTCACTCACACACACTCACTCACACACTCACACTCGCTCACACACACATACACACTCCACACTCACACACTCACACACACACACTCACTACTCACATCATCCAACACACTATACCCCCTTAGCCTGGCTTTACCGTCGCGTTGCCTGGGTATCTAAGCTTGCACCAAGTGAACTCTGCCATTCTCCTAAAATGGTTACCCAACTCTGTTCTGGAAAGTGACGGAGCTATTGTCAACAACAAAAGGTGATACCTTCTGAAGGGAAAGCCAAATCTGAGGGGAGGAAGAGGGGAGGAGGAGGGGAGTGCACCTACCTTAAAATTTTCAGTGGAGAGACTGCTAATTCCTTTGTCCGTAGCCCATGGTTGTGCCTCCTCCCCATTCCTTTGTGCCTCCTCCCCAGCCTCTAGTGCCTCCTCCTCCCCATCTCCTTGTGCCTCCTCCCCATTCCCCTTTAAAGATGTATCAAAGATAGTTTGTTTGGACAGTAGTGCAGCCTCCCTGGTTACAGTCTCCCTGGTTACAGCCTCCCTGGTTACAGCCTACAGCCTCCCTGGTTACAGCCTCCCCGGTTACCACACCATGTGTATTGCACGTGCTGTACTGCCACTTGTAACAATGTGTAACAGATATGTGTACACCTGTGTGCATATGTGTACTCATCAGCTGAAGCCTGGTTACCTTAGCATGCAAATGTAAGGCTTCACAGGTTGTAGATTCTGCTGATTCCCCGACCACATTCGCTTACAAATGTTAGAGAGCATCGTTAACCCCTTTGTAGCTGCATATTAATCTTAAAAGCCCATTAGTCAACATATAATTCTCATTAGAGAATGTCACATATGGGCGTTAGCTTGTAATGGTAGTACGAGGAGTGGAGGTGATGTACTAGTTGCTTATTAATGCCCACCTTGGTTTTACCCTTTCAGTTTTCTTTGGGAACACGTGATGTGTATTGATGTGGACAGAGATGTTGCCCACCTTCATTGCCACTGTTCTCCTGGTAAGTGTGCTCTCTTCTGTTCCCCACAACCACCACTACCACCATCACTACTCACTCCCCACTACCACCATCACTACTCACTCACCACTACCACCATCACTACTCACTCACCACTACCACCATCACTACTCACTCACCACTACCACCATCACTACTCACTCACCACTACCACCATCACTACTCACTCACCACTACCACCATCACTACTCACTCACCACTACCACCATCACTACTCACTCACCACTACCACCATCACTACTCACTCACCACTACCACCATCACTACTCACTCACCACTACCACCATCACTACTCACTCCCCACTACCACCATCACTACTCACTCACCACTACCACCATCACTACTCACTCCCCACTACCACCATCACTACTCACTCACCACTACCACCATCACTACTCACTCCCCACTACCACCATCACTACTCACTCCCCACTACCACCATCACTACTCACTCACCACTACCACCATCACTACTCACTCACCACTACCACCATCACTACTCACTCACCACTACCACCATCACTACTCACTCCCCACTACCACCATCACTACTCACTCCCCACTACCACCATCACTACTCACTCACCACTACCACCATCACTACTCACTCCCCACTACCACCATCACTACTACTCCCCACTACCACCATCACTACTCACTCCCCACTACCACCATCACTACTCACTCACCACTACCACCATCACTACTCACTCACCACTACCACCATCACTACTCACTCACCACTACCACCATCACTACTCACTCCCCACTACCACCATCACTACTCACTCACCACTACCACCATCATTACTCACTCCCCACTACCACCATCACTACTCACTCCCCACTACCACCATCACTACTCACTCACCACTACCACCATCACTACTCACTCACCACTACCACCATCACTACTCACTCACCACTACCACCATCACTACTCACTCACCACTACCACCATCACTACTCACTCCCCACTACCACCATCACTACTCACTCCCCACTACCACCATCACTACTCACTCACCACTACCACCATCACTACTCACTCCCCACTACCACCATCACTACTCACTCCCCACTACCACCATCACTACTCACTCCCCACTACCACCATCACTACTCACTCACCACTACCACCATCACTACTCACTCACCACTACCACCATCACTACTCACTCACCACTACCACCATCACTACTCACTCACCACTACCACCATCACTACTCACTCACCACTACCACCATCACTACTCACTCACCACTACCACCATCACTACTCACTCCCCACTACCACCATCACTACTCACTCACCACTACCACCATCACTACTCACTCCCCACTACCACCATCACTACTCACTCCCCACTACCACCATCACTACTCACTCACCACTACCACCATCACTACTCACTCCCCACTACCACCATCACTACTCACTCACCACTACCACCATCACTACTCACTCACCACTACCACCATCACTACTCACTCACCACTACCACCATCACTACTCACTCACCACTACCACCATCACTACTCACTCCCCACTACCACCATCACTACTCACTCACCACTACCACCATCACTACTCACTCACCACTACCACCATCACTACTCACTCCCCACTACCACCATCACTACTCACTCCCCACTACCACCATCACTACTCACTCACCACTACCACCATCACTACTCACTCACCACTACCACCATCACTACTCACTCACCACTACCACCATCACTACTCACTCCCCACTACCACCATCACTACTCACTCCCCACTACCACCATCACTACTCACTCCCCACTACCACCATCACTACTCACTCCCCACTACCACCATCACTACTCACTCCCCACTACCACCATCACTACTCACTCACCACTACCACCATCACTACTCACTCACCACTACCACCATCACTACTCACTCACCACTACCACCATCACTACTCACTCACCACTACCACCATCACTACTCACTCACCACTACCACCATCACTACTCACTCACCACTACCACCATCACTACTCACTCCCCACTACCACCATCACTACTCACTCACCACTACCACCATCACTACTCACTCCCCACTACCACCATCACTACTCACTCCCCACTACCACCATCACTACTCACTCCCCACTACCACCATCACTACTCACTCACCACTACCACCATCACTACTCACTCACCACTACCACCATCACTACTCACTCACCACTACCACCATCACTACTCACTCACCACTACCACCATCACTACTCACTCACCACTACCACCATCACTACTCACTCACCACTACCACCATCACTACTCACTCCCCACTACCACCATCACTACTCACTCCCCACTACCACCATCACTACTCACTCACCACTACCACCATCACTACTCACTCACCACTACCACCATCACTACTCACTCACCACTACCACCATCACTACTCACTCCCCACTACCACCATCACTACTCACTCCCCACTACCACCATCACTACTCACTCCCCACTACCACCATCACTACTCACTCCCCACTACCACCATCACTACTCACTCACCACTACCACCATCACTACTCACTCCCCACTACCACCATCACTACTCACTCCCCACTACCACCATCACTACTCACTCACCACTACCACCATCACTACTCACTCACCACTACCACCATCACTACTCACTCACCACTACCACCATCACTACTCACTCACCACTACCACCATCACTACTCACTCCCCACTACCACCATCACTACTCACTCCCCACTACCACCATCACTACTCACTCACCACTACCACCATCACTACTCACTCCCCACTACCACCATCACTACTCACTCCCTTTTGCCCCTCCTCTCTCTGACATCGCTATTACCCCTCCCCTTGTCCCTCCCGACCCCAACCCCTCACCCTTACTCCTTCCACCCTCACCCTCCCCCAATCTCCCATCCCTCACCCTCACCCTCACCCCTCCCACCCTAACCCTTCCCACCCTCACCCTCACTCCCACCCCTGTACACAAATAAACACACACATGCAAATGCCCCGTTTAACCCTTTCCAAACCACTCCCACCCCCTTAAATCCAAAGGCCAACCAGGGCAACTTATTCTGATAGGGTACGACGGCATAGCCTATCCCACAATCCTCTTCCTCCACCAACCCTCCCTCTTCTCCTTCCTGGAGTGTCTAGAGAACACCCTCCTTCCCCAAGGCTGTCTGGAGCCTCCCCTCTGGTTCCTCAAGGAACAGCATCTGAAGGGAAAGAGACTCCACATCTCCACCATGATGGGTCTGACTGAGGTGGAGGAGGACCCAGAGGGCTGGCGGAACATGGAGGAAGGGTGGAGCCAGGTGTTCAGAGTGAGGAGCAAGTTGAAGAGGAATGGAGAGCTTGTGCAGAGCCATGATGCACCTGGTATGAGTTCAGGACAGTGGAGGATGGGGGAGGGGGGGGGGGATGGCATGGGAACGAGACCCTAAGCTGCTCAAAGTATTTACTGCTATGTGAGGTTCCAGGTCTGTGGGGATGAAATTAATGTATTACACACTGCATAATAATTTGAATTTACATTGTACTTACTATTAATCTAAATACTGTATGTGAATACTGTATGTGTATAGTAAATGAAACCTTTCTATTTACTACTGTGTTGATGTCACTTATACCATATTTAGTAACACATTTGGACCACATTTGATTGATAGTAAATACATTGTAAATATGCAGTGACAACTTACAATCATTCTCTCTTCCTCCTCCCCTTCCCTCCCTCCCCCTGCCTCCCCTCCCTCCCTCCCCCCTGCCTCCCCTCCCTCCCCCTCCCCCTGCCTCCCCTTCCCTCCCTCCCCCCTGCCTCCCCTCCCTCCCCCTCCCCCTGTAGCAGCTGCCCCCATCACACCTCTCAGGAGCCTCCCCAGCACACAGGGTTCATCCTCACCAGAGAGCATGCAGGACATCAGTGTTGCCTCCAGTAAACCAGGATCCCTGGCAAGGTGTGATGGTAAAGGGATGGAGTGAGGGTGAGGACTTTGGGCACATGTGGGGGACAATTAACACAGGTATCTTTGATGTGTAGAGAGTAATCTCCTAAGAGGGTGTGTTGGCCATGCAAGGCCAGTATGTAATTATGAGACTATGTAAGGGGACAGACCCATAGGAGGTGGGCCCATAGGAGCTGGGCCCATAGGAGATAGGCCCATAGGAGGTAGGCCCAAATGTAAGGAGACAGGACCATAGGAGATAGGCCCATAGGAGATAGGCCCATAGAAGGTAGGCCATAGGAGATAGGCCCATATGTAAGGAGACAGGACCATTGGAGATAGGCCCATAGGAGATAGGCCCATAGGAGATAGGCCCATATGTAAGGAGACAGGACCATAGGAGATAGGCCCATAGGAGATAGGCCCATAGAAGGTAAGGTAGGAAAACAGGACCATAGGAGATAGGTTCATATGTAAGGAGTGTTTTTTCTGCTATACTTTCTTCAGAAAGGATGTTTCCAGAGGTATATGTTTGCTTTTATTAGAATAGCAATGAAGCCATTTATGTCATTTGTCCTTTTATGGTGTATCAAGGTGTTTAATTGGGTGCTAAGGAGTTACATGATGTGGTGCTGGGTGTTATACGTTGTGCTGAAGTGTTATTTTGGAGTGAAGGTATAATATGGTGTTAGGTGTTCTATATGGGTGCTAAGGTGGTGTTAGGGTGCTATGGTGGCGTTATGGGTGCTAAGGTGGTATTATGGGTGCTAAGGTGGTGTTAGGGGTGCTAAAGTGTTCTATATGGGTGCTAAGGTGGTGTTAGGGGTGCTAAGGTGTTCTATATGGGTGCTAAGGTGGTGTTAGGGGTGCTAAGGTGTTCTATATGGGTGCTAAGGTGGTGTTAGGGTGCTAAGGTGGCGTTATGGGTGCTAAGGTGGCATTATGGGTGCTAAGGTGGCGTTATGGGTGCTAAGGTGGTGTTAGGTCTGCTAAGGTGGTGTTAGGGTGCTAAGGTGGTGTTAGGGCACTAAAGTGGTGTTAGGTGTGCTGAGGTGGTGTTAGAAGTGTAGGGGTGCTAAGGTGGTGTTAGGGTGCTAAGGTGGTGTTAGGTCTGCTAAGGTGGTGTTAGATCTGCTAAGGTGGTGTTAGGGTGCTAAGGTGGTGTTAGGTCTGCTAAGGTGGTGTTAGGTCTGCTAAGGTGGTGTTAGGGTGCTAAGGTGGTGTTAGGGTGCTAAGGTGGTGTTAGGTCTGCTAAGGTGGTGTTAGGTCTGCTAAGGTGGTGTTAGGGCACTAAAGTGGTGTTAGGTGTGCTGAGGTGGTGTTAGAAGTGTAGGGGTGCTAAGGTGGTGTTAGGGTGCTAAGGTGGTGTTAGGTCTGCTAAGGTGGTGTTAGGGTGCTAAGGTGGTGTTAGGGTGCTAAGGTGGTGTTAGGGTGCTAAGGTGGTGTTAGGGTGCTAAGGTGGTGTTAGGGTGCTAAGGTGGTGTTAGGTCTGCTAAGGTGGTGTTAGGGCACTAAGGTGGTGTTAGAAGTGTAGGGGTGCTAAGGTGGTGTTGGGGGTGCTAATGTGGTGTTAGGGTGTTATGGGTGCTAAGGTGGTGTTAGGGTGCTAAAGTGGTGTTAGGGTGCTAAGATGGTGTTAGGGGTGCTAAGGTGGTGTTAGGGGTGCTAAGGTGGTGTTAGGTGTGTGGCATGGTACTTTCAGGGAATGAGGGCTGGTGTGGGGGGCTGGTATGGGGGCTGGTTGCATATGTCTGGTATGGACTGGAGTCATGACTGAGTTGGTATTTCATTACAGGAAGGATTGGGAGAAATTCCAAACTAAGGTTTCCAGGCAGCTGCTGGCGAGATATTTCTATGGCTGTGAGCATTCCATTGGTGGAGTGTGTATCCATTTTATCTCCTCCCCTTCTCCCTCCCCACCCATTCACATCAGGGTGGTCCTATTGTCGCCATGTGCACAATATGAAGAAGAGGTTGTCCCATATGATTAACACTAACGAGGTGGTTACCATGGAGACTCAAAATGGGCTGGATGAAACCACATGGCTACAGTTCCTGCAGCGTGTAAGAGACCTTTGCACCCCCTCCCACATAGTGGAGTTAATGCTATTCATGATGAGCATGTGGGGAGGGAAATTTGAGGTCTGGGAACCCACCTTTGAGGTCTGAGAACCCCATGGAAGCTCTTCTCCCGAAGAGACTTATACAACATATCAGGTGGTTGATTAATGATAGGAAAGGGGGGAGGGGGGGGAAGAGGGGGAGATTGCTCCTCCCCAGGCCTGTCTCTAATGCTTTACTTAACTCCTCTGCTCCCCTGTTCAGAGAACACAGTGGAGCGACATTCTGAGGGCTGTATATGCGGGGGGAGTAGACCCCACCCTCCGACCAAAGGTAATACCATACTGCAGTGCAGAGGCCATAGTTAATGCCTGTATCCATCCCCCCAATGTTGGGTATTGAATCAGAGAAACATGTGTGCACTAAAGCAGTTTGAAACTTTAACAGCACTGGTACTCCCACCCTACAAGTGTTACATACTTCTGCACATACACACAAGACTTGCGCGCACATGTGGTCCCCCATCTTCCCCTCCCCTCCTCCTCACCTCAACTTCTCCCTCCTCCCTCCTCCTCACCTTACCTCCTCCTTCCCTCCTCTCCTCCTCTCTCCCTCCCTCCCTCCCCTCCTCCCCTTACCTCCTCCCTCCCCTCACCTCCCCTTCTCTTCATTCCCCTTCTGTAACCTGTAGGTATGGCCACACCTTCTTGGTCTCTTCCCCTCTGATGGCAATGAAGCTGACAGCTCTGCAGTTCACAAGCACTGTGTAACTGACTACTCCCTCATCCTGGACCAATGGAAGCCAATCGATGAACTCTACCAGTCACGCAGACACACAGACTCAGTCAAGGCGTGGAGGCGTGTCCTCCGTGGTGGGGGCGGGGTTGGCACACCTCCCACTACCACCGCCACCCCAGCCCCCTCAAGCGGGCAGATGTCAGAGTTGCCGGGGGCAACGACAGGGATGGGGAACACAGAGGGGTCACGTGGGGGCACAGGGACCCAGGAGGGGTCACGCGGGGGCACAGGGACCCAGGAGGGGTCACGCGGGGGCACAGAGACCCAGGAGGTGGTGCATGAACGTGAGGATACCCAGCCGGGGGAGGGACCCCACATGGACGGACCACCAGGCCACTCGGCTGGTGCTCCCCCTCTGACTGGCATTGTTCCAGCTGCGTTGCTAGGGGATGTTGCTGGGGAACAGGTACACGTTATTGACTCCCCAAGTCTCCATGACCACACCCACGAGGCCTTGTATTCCTACTGCGATGCCGAGAAGATACAGCCGAGGGTCCCCAGTCCTTTGAAGGTCCCCTGTCCTTTGAAGGTCCCCAGCCCCTCTGTGTTAAGTTCATCTCCATATAACCATAAGGGATCTGGTGGGTCTGGGCCCATGGAGAAGGCAGAAGAGGGGGAGGAGGAGGAGGAGGAGGAGGAGGAAGAGGAGGAGCCTGTTGACCCCAAGACCCAAGAATTCATGGATGAGCTGTCCAAAATTGACAAGGACATTCCGAGATGCGATAGAGATTACTGGTAGGCGGATGGTGGTGGTGGTCATAGGAAAAAGTTATAAACATCCAGCCTGGATTTTTTTGGCTGGTTTTTAACAAAAACCCATCCTAATAGCGTAAAAACCATCCTGGGATTGAATGTTCAGGGTGGGAATAGTGGAAAATCCATGTTGCTCTACCCTGCCATGTTTAAGTATGAGTATAATTATTTCCTCAACATGGTTTTTGTTTGACAGTAGAACCATATCTATTCCCAGCCTGGACGCTCAATCCCAGGATGGTTTTTACACTATTTGCTCCATTCCAGAATGGGGTTTTGTTAAAAACCAGCCTAAAAATCCAGGCTGGACGTTTATAACTTTTCCCTGTGGGTGGTGGTGGTGGTGGTGGTGGTGGTGGTGGTGGTGGTGGTGGGTATAATGTGATTTGGCAGCATTGTTAAAAATGTTGGAATTTAGAAAGACGTATGCCACCCACCTCTGCCATGCCCCACTCTCCCGTGCCCCGCCCCTACACACCCCAATTTCAGGTACTTTAAACTTGATGGAAATCTCAACAAACTGCGGAACATCATCGTCAGGTAACCATTATTATGCCAATTAATTAAACCTGTTATTAGGCATAAAACCTTGTCAGCAGCAGTTAAATTTGTTTACTGGTGTTCATAAGAGGTTAAGAGAGGTTAAGGGGTTAAGATGGGTTAAGGGGCAAGAGGAGTTAAGGAGCTAAGAGGGTTAAGGGTTAAGAGGGTTAAGTGGTTAAGAGGGTTATGAGGGGTTAAGAGAGTATGGGGGGTTAGAGATTATGGGGTTATGAGGAGTTAAGGGTTATGGGGTTTAATTGGTTAAGAGGGATTTTGTGGTTATGAAGTTTGTGAGGTCCTACAAACAAGATTTGGCAAGAATTTGGGACACATGTTTTAAAAATCTCCGATGCTTAGCACTGTATACTGTGCAAAGCCATTCTTAGGCACCTTTGATAGGTTCATGCACAACTAAGTACTCCATTAATGTAATGCTAAGGTATCAAAAACATGTGCTCCCAATTCTTGCATCATTATAGAGAGGGGGGGGGGGGGGGAGGGGAGGGGAGGAAGGAGATTGTGAGAGGTTGTGGGTGGTTGTAGGACACTTATTACTTGAAATGTAGTGCATCTTGTCCTCATCTAACCTATCCATCTTCCCTTGTATCACACACACACACACACACACTCACACACATCTCACTTCAGCTATGTCTGGACTCACATGAGCGACGGGTACTCCCAAGGGATGTGTGACCTCCTGGCACCACTTCTTGTTGTGTTTGATGAGGGTGAGTGTTGTGTGTGTAGGGGGTTGTGGTGCACAGAGAAGGCTTGAAAGTGGAGTGTGAGTCTTTAGGAGATGATACAGTGTAAAGAGATTGTGATGGTGTGGGGAAGTGTGAAATAACAATGTGATGTGGCGAGGTGTGATGTGACAGTGTGATGTGGGAAGGTGTGCAGTGATGTGGGGAGGTGTGCAGTATGTGGGAAGGTGTGCAGTTATGTGGGGAGGTGTGCAGTATGTGGGAAGGTTTGACAGTGATGTGGGAGGTGTGCAGTGAGTATGAGGTGTTTTGTTGAGTACAATACAGAAAGTAAAAAAACTAGAAAAATTTTTTGTTGTAGGGACTATAAGTTTCTCATCCACTTCTGCAGAGCCACTTGCTTACAGCTGCTACTTGAAACTGATGGCAACACAGAGGGAGCTATTTCCTCCTGAAGTTGGTATGAACACAAGAATGACCAATCTGAGAGAACTGCTGGAGGTATGAGGGGGTGCTGAGGAAGGGAGGGGAGGAGTGAATGAAGTAGGGAGATAAGGGAGGGAGAAAGGACAGTAAATATGGTTAAGGTTAGGCAATGTAAACCTTGGTTCATTCATGGGCCTTCATAATTGTTTCTCCATTTCGCCTCCTCCCTCTTCTCCCCCCTCCCCTCTCTCTTCTCCCCCTCCCCTCCCTCTTCCCCCTCCCCTCTCTTCTTTCCCCTCCCCTCCCTCTTCTCCCCCTCCCCTCTCTTCTCCCCCCTCCCCTCTCTCTTCTCCCCCCTCCCCTCTCTCTTCTCCCCCTCCCCTCTCTCTTCTGCTCAGGTGACAGATCCAGATTTCTTTCAGTACCTTCAGGAGAAGCCAATGGGTGACAGCCTGTTTTATTGTTACCGATGGTTTCTAGTGGGCTTTAAAAGAGGTACAGGCTATTGTGTGGTACCAGGGAAGGTGTAGGTTTGGGATGTGTTTCAGGCTGCATACTTCACTATGGCCTAGTGTTGAGATATGAATGTTATGCTCATCAAGTGATTTAGTCAAATATCCTTAGAATTTCAATATGAAGATGTTTTTCGTCTATGGGAGGTCACCTGGGCTGCAAGAGCTTTGGTATCTAAGCACTTTGAGGAGTTCTTTGCCTTGGCCATCATGAATCAGTACAAGTGAGGTCCTTTCCTTCCCCCCCCACCCCCCTTTCAACTCCTTACCTCTACTTTCAAGGAACGTCATCATGGATGCTCGCATGGATCCCAGTGATATTGTCAACCTTTTCACATGTAAGTGTGTTCTAAATGATCCTGCCTTCCCATGCGTGAATGCTGCTACCTTTTTTAAATGCATTACGTGTTATCTTTTATTTCGGCGGATACATAAACCTTGTTTTTGAGTGGTTATGTAAGGATGAACTAATCAGCTGATACACCGTAACAGGGATATAATAAACATTTATTCCCTTCAAAGATTCAGAGCCATTGATATACAGAAGATGCATGTTTCTTGATACGTGAGGCTACACAATTAAGCTAGTGTACATATTATCACCAAAACAACTACCCCCAAGTACTAAATGAAATCTTTTATTGATTTCCTTAGGCAGTGATCAATCGAATTTATTCCCTTACTTACGGCTCTGAATCTACCATTATAAGACACCTAGTTAACTTTGTTAATAATTCAGCTAATTAATCATTTTGCAAATAATGTCCCTATGGACTGGGGACTAGTGTGCTGTCATGCACTGCATGTCTCATCCGGTCATTGGGTATAATAAGGTGTATCATTGGGTATAGCCATGTTGTGTCATTGGGTATAGCCATGTTGTGTCATTGGGTATAGCCATGTTGTGTCATTGGGTATAGCCATGTTGTGTCATTGGGTATAGCCATGGTGTGTCATTGGGTATAGCCATGTTGTGTCATTGGGTATAGCCATGTTGTGTCATTGGGTATAGTAAGGTGTGTTTTGTAGCCAATACTTGTGCAGGAGTCACATGTAGATAATGGCCACACCTCTCTCTCACTAGCTCTGGCTGATAAGAAAGTCCTGAGATGTTTGGAGATACTGAGGTCAGCACAGAGTACCATCGCTGACATGCAGAAGGCATTGTCAAAAAGAGATTAGCACTTCTTCACAAAGCAGCGCTCTCTATTCAGAGTTTTATTGTTTTTAAATTTGTGCAATGCAATATTTTATTTAATGATGGCGTGTTAATGCTACTGGTAGTTTTGATAGGACCAGCTTCCTAGAAGACTTGCCACTCCCCCTCCCTCCCCAACCTCAAAGGGATGTGGGTGGAGCCATGACACACTGTACCCTCCCTCTCCAGTTCTAATACATCTGGGACAGGTTAGTAATGAACGCATCTGTTACAGACTTGTAGACACAATCATTGAGACACAAATAATGACGGGGAGGTTGGAGGGAGGAAGAGGTGACAGTATGAGTGCCTCTGAAGTGGTGTGTGAAGTACAAAGTGCACAGAATGGCTTAGTAGACTTCAACCTTTGCCGTCGGCGGGGAATTTTGGGTACCCCAACTCCTTCAGCATGTCACACTCCTCCCATATCTTCTCCAAGACGGGGAGAGGGATACTGGTACGCCATGTGTCCAGGGAATCAGTGTTGACTGGCTTCTTCACCTGATTGGTTGAAGGTTCCAAACTGCATAACGAAACAGAAGCATACACGTAATGTGAGAAGAGTCATAGAGGAGATGATGTCATAGTCTAGGAGATGATATCATAGGAGATGATGTCATAGAGGAGATGATGGATTAAAAGAGCTGCTGGTGGGACAGTAATACACATAGAGGGTGCATTATATAGAAGCACTTGGCATGGGCGTGATGACACGATTACACATACATGATGCAAGCACAGCAGCTAGTCATTACAACACATGTACCATGCACAGCCAAAGGTTGTGTGTGTGTGTGTGTGTGTTATAAAACCATGCATCATAAAATTTGAACACAGATGAATTCAGCACTCCCACCTCTTTCACTATTTCAAGAGTTAATATAACAGCATAAGGAGATATAATGCTACATTTTGTGGTAGCAACATCATTCATGTTATGCTCCTATCATTTGTTACGTGAGGAGGGATTTAAACTTTATTAAATCACAAGCTTCCGCGCGCACGTGGTAGAGGTCAAACACTGCCCCCAATGATGGCAAATGGCGTATGCGGTAATGGTATTCACGCGTCAAATCCCCGACTTCGCCCCGGGGGTTGGGGGGTGTCTCATGTGACAATGATAGCCCCATCATTATGCATACCCCCCAAACGCTCGCTATCGACATCGTAAGTAACTACTGTAGAAAAAAAAAAAAACGCTTACTCCGAAAGCGAGACCTCGGATCCTATGAGCTCGTGATGTCGGAGGACGTCATCATGCCAAGGTATGTCCAAGAAGCGGAGTACCTCCTTCATCTGCCCCGAAGGGTCCCGCACTAGTTCCTCGTAGAACACGGTCATGCACTTGTCGGCTAGCTGCGAGCATTGTTTGACAGTCTCGTTTACCAAATTGTTCCACGCCTGGGCAATGTGAAAGCTGTCATTAAAAACGGTACTCAACCTGTCCGCGACGGAACGGGCCACGGCTCGACCGTCTCGGATCATGAACACGAACTTCGACGCGGCGAATAACCTCTCGAGCGTGTGCAGCTCCTGCAGGAGGGGTCCCTTGTAGCACAGATACTTGGCGCCGCTGGTTCCGCGTCCGGCGACGATTTTGGTTACGAAGGCCCTCGTGGCTCGCGCCAACACGCGGTACGGCACTCCCGTGCTCTCGAAGAAACGACGGCCCGCCTCGGACCCTATCGTTCCGCGGTACAACGCTAGCATTTGGTGTAGGGCCTGGCACTCTCTCGTGCAGCGGATGTTTGCGTGCCCATCCAGCATCGCCCTGAAGAGAGTCGTCCCGCTTCCAGGGTGCCCGCCTATGAAGATGATCGCCGGGGACGAAAGCGAACGCGGGTTCGCTGCGGCAAGTTCGGCCTCGTCCAGCTCTAAGCAGAGATAAGGAGACTTCGGCCTGCTCAGGAGGTAAACGCTGACTGCGACACAGAGGAAGAACAGAGCTTCGCGCCGCTCTAACGAGGCGAAACACGAGATGGCCAGCTGTCTCATCTTCCTACAATTAATCAGCGCCCGCGCGATTATTTTTTTTTGAATTAAGAACACATACACACACGTCACAGTGACACACACATACACACACTCACAAACACATACACAAACACGTCATAGTGACATCTATACACACAATGTCACACACATACACACACACACACACACACACACACACACACACACACACACACACACACACACACACACATATAAACCGTTAATCTACTATATAATTTCCATTCAAGTATCTATGACATTTCATGCCGCTTTTAAATAACAATGCGGTGCGAAGGGGAAAAAAAAAGCAGACGGTATATATCACAGGTACATTTTGATTGATTTTATAGATGACTGGGCATACTTGCGAAAGAATCCTGTTCAATCACGCGGTGATTTTACAAGTAATTATATCATCTATGAAATCAAGAATTGATTCGCGGTCTTTTTTCACTGTGTATATATGTATCGGTGACTTACTTCGAGAGGATGACCTCGGATCCTATGAGCTCGTGATGTCGGAGGACGTCATCATGCCAAGGTATGTCCAAGAAGCGGAGTACCTCCTTCATCTGTCCCGAAGGGTCCCGCACCAGTTTCTCGTAGAACACGGTCATGCACTTGTCGAGAAGCTGCGAGCAGTCCTCGGTCATCGTCTGCATCAATTTGTTCCAGAACAGCGCCGTGCTAAGATAGTCCGTTATATTCACACCAGATATCGTTATGTTTCTGCTCACGATCGAATGTGTCACTCCCCTACCGTCTCGTACCATGAGGAGAAACTTGGACTTTGGAAACATCCTCGCCAGTGATTTCATCTCTTGCAAGAGGAGCGGATCCTTGTTGCACAGGTACTTGGCGGGAGCGCCGTGACCCGCGATTATTTTGGCGGTAAACGCACGCGTAGCTTGAAACACGGCTTTAGTCTCTGAATCATCCGGACTCTCCGCACCTTGTCGTTCCAGCCGCGCCAAATTGACCATCCAATTGTACAAAGCAAACACCCTAGGAATAATATGGGTCTCCTCCCCGCAGCGAATGTCCGGGTGTGCGTCCAGCAGTACCCTGGCGAGCGTCGTTCCGCTCCGCGGACACCCGCCCACAAAGATGACCATCTGCGATATAAGCGACTTCGTTTTCGAGTTGTAGCTGTCGTTGGTGGTGAGTGTTGCATCATCTTCCTGCAACGCGCAGACGTAAGGCACCTGCAGCCGGTTCAGAAAGAAAATGTTGAATGCGACGGACAAGGCGAAAGCGATCTTAAGGTGCTGAGGTAACGTCATTATGGCGAAATGCATTTTGTTGCAATCTTCCAATGGCTTTTTAAAATTATGGATGCGGGCGGGATCGGGGTAATAAAAATTCGTGTAAACCGCTTACATGTAGTGAAAAGGGTAACCATTTGGAAATAAGCCGATTTGTAGCGGCGGCGCTGCGTGAACTTGCATGCAAACACGTACACACACCACACACAAGCACATAACTGACATGTCCACTACAGGTAAGCAAGCTGCTATCTCATTGTGGGGGTGCATGCACAGAAAGCAATGACATGCAGCTGTTGGGTGCGTGCTTTTCCATTGGTGGGGCCCAGCCACCACTTATTGGCTATCTAGCTGATGTTCCTCTGGTCTCTATAGGGATTAGTTCAAGGCCTGGATATGGTACAACATGCAGATAGCCAGGCAGGGGATGCAGGGGGGATTTTTGTCGGACGGGAGGGCTCCGGGAAAGAAGGGAGTTAAACTGTATGTTCTCTAGCTGGTGTGCTGGTGTGGATAGAAATTAAGGAATCAACAGTGGAGCACATGACTGTCTAACAGCCTCCACCTGGAAATGGTCTAGGACCTGCCATAATATAATTATTATATTGACAGAGACAGCAAAGGCTGCATGACAGAGGCAACAAAGGCTGCAGGTGAATATAATATCAACCAGAAGAAAAGAAATTCAACACCCTAAAAATCAAGTTGCTTTATTAGGGCAAAGCGGTCCCCAGACCAACGCTCGTCCACTTTAAACTCTTCACCGTAATTCCGTATGCATATAAAGTACTTCAGTGGCTGCCACGGTGTCACGAATGACATAGCATCCTCCATCTTGATCGCAAATGAGCTGTAGCTGAATTAATTTGCTCGAGACATGCGCACATACCAGAGTGTGGTGCATCCTCCATTGTTCCATTGAACAGCGCCTACATATCTTTTTCTCTAAGACCTGCACTATCTTATCTTTACCTTTCTTCCCCCATCGTAGCTACACGCTCGGACAGGTCCCCAGACTAGCGCTCGCCCGCTTTAAACCGCTTCGCTGACAGTATTTGTAAGCGTGGTTGTTAATTAACTTGAAATGAGCGGTCATATAATCATCTCGATTTAGTGTAGCCAAACGTTTCATGTGCCTTGACATGAAACTTCTGGCTATGTAATTGATTCATTAGATTACTTAATGTTTGTCATTGGTCCGTGCTAGTACACTAAGAGAATATTACAATCCACTTGGAGCCGGTGTACTGTAACAAGTCCAGTACAGTACTGTAGTATGTCCAGTACAGTACTGTAACAAGTGGAGTATGTCCAGTACAGTACTGTAACAAGCAGAGTATGTCCAGTACAGTACTGTAACAAGTGGAGTATGTCCAGTACAGTACTGTAACAAGTGGAGTATGTCCAGTACAGTACTGTGACAAGTGGAGTATGTCCAGTACAGTACTGTAACAAGTGGAGTATGTCCAGTACAGTACTGTGACAAGTGGAGTATGTCCAGTACAGTACTGTGACAAGCGGAGTATGTCCAGTACAGTACTGTAACATTAAAATGCCATGGAGTATGTTAGCAAGCTGCAAAATATTCACTTTTGATGGAATAGTTTAGTTACAGCGGTAGAGATACTGCGTCTCTCCGTTTTATAGTTATATGCGCTGTTCCATTTTAGCAATATACCATGCATGCATCGATCCAACATTTATCGATGCCTCATGCTGCGTCTTACGACGTATTATATAATTGCTGGACAATGGACTTTACCAGACCCAGAAGACGCCATTTTCGGATCCAAACAACATGACGTAACGTATATGAACGGTTAAATAGTTTACGTGCATCGACAAATCATGTGTGTGCAGCTAGTATATGCGAAGGTTTTTAAAGAAACCTTACTGCCTTCTAGTATTTGCCATGCTAACTCCTTTATAGCCATCTGCAATTGCTCATCTCAGTGACTTAATATACGGAGGGTGCAAGTAAGTTCCCCTGGTGAACATCTGTTATGATGTGTTAACATGGTTGTTTTGTTTGGTGACTCTAAAGCGCGTCTCTCCGTCTAAGGGAGCACCGCTCATTGTTATATGCATGCCCTTTTGCGTACAATGATTATCTACTTTTGTGTATTGTCTTATTGTCAAGTGCCAAGTATATATTGTGCACTGTTTTTCTGTACATGATTCCCCCCCCCCCCCCCCCCCATTCTTGAGTGCTATCATTTCCTACTGTTTGTTTGCTATCTGATCTCATACATTCCGCGTCCAACGTTGAGGAACATGACAACGTCCTAAGTGCAGCGTGTAGGTTCCATTCTATCTACCGTTGCAGGGGTAGGCCAAAATCGATCTATTTTAAAAATTGTGCTTTCAACTGATGGATCCACAAATTAAGAATTAAAAAACTGTTGAACCACACACAATCGCTAATCATGGTAAAACTCATACATAAAATGGGACTGACCATAAGGTGAGTGTGGGGAGGAAATTGAGTATTAATTAACCATTTGTGAGCATGCAATATTACATCCCACACAGCACATTGCCCATATTATCTTAGCAGACATGCAGAATGCAACACATACATGTACACAGTAGTTAAAATTATTACTTTAAAACTAACTAACCTGGAGACGGGAACTTCAGACCCTACGAACTCGTGATGTCGGAGGACGTTATCATGCCAAGGTATGTCCACGAAGCGGAGTACCTCCTTCATCTGTCCCGAAGGGTCACGCACCAGTTTCTCGTAGAACACGGTCATGCACTTGTCGGGAAGTTGCGAGCAGTCCTCGGTCATCGTCTGCATCACTTTGTTCCAGAACAGCGCCGTACTAAGGTAGTTCTTCGTATCCACACCAGATATCGTTATGTTCCTGCTCACGATCGAATGTGTCACTCCCCTACCGTCTCGTACCATGAGGAGGAACTTGGACTTTGGAAACATCCTCGCCAGGTTTTTCATGTGTTGCAGGAGAAGCGGATCCTTGTTACACAGGTACTTGGCGGGAGCCCCGTGGCCGATAATGATCTCGCTCACAAAGGCCCCCATGGCTCGATCCATCAGTTCCTCGGACACTCCTGCCCCATCGAGGCGCTGATGTTCGAGCGGGGACTGGAACATCTTGCTCCCGATCATCATGAACCGTGGGAGGACCCGGGTCTCCTCCCCGCAGCGAATGTCCGGGTGCGCGTCCAGCATCGCCCTGGCGAGCGTCGTTCCGCTCCGCGGACTCCCGCCCACGAAGATCACCAACTGCGAACGCAGACCGATGTCGCCGTCGTCGTCATCCCGCTGTGACTCGCCCACAACTCCTGTCGCGAGCATAGCGTCTGCCAGACCCATAGGGTTGGCACAGTGGTAAGGTACCCTAAGTCTAATCACGAGGTACATGTTTGCCGCTACGCTCGCAAGGCAGACGAGGAGAACGGCCTTGTGCCTGACCATCGAATCTAGATGTGAACTGTGGACCATGGGTCTGGGGCCGAGAAGCACGTAAACACGTAGTCTCGTGCCCGTACCCACAGCTGCGGGTTGGATTACGTCGCCGTATGCTAGTTGGGCGTAGCCCAACCTTCGCGTATTGGCGGATGCGCCAATACGCGAAGGTCGGGCTACGCCCAACTAGCCGTATGCGCAAGCCCGAACTATCTCTACAGTTGTATAAAACAAGCTCACCATTAAAAAAAAAAAAAAATTTCTGGTCGCTTGCCCTTAACGGCCGTCTGTTTGGTCTAAAGTTTAGTTTGATCGTCTGCACTTTATATGAAGGGCCACGGTGAAACTGTGATGTTTTCTCCATAAACTATAGGGCGTCATGCTGCTAGGTTTTAGTACTCTTGTGGAGGCGATCATCTACCGAGCTGGTGCTCACGCGCATGCGTAATCATCACTATAGCGCGCGCCGTGGAGTGGGATGTATAAATCCGCCGTTCTTTTATTATTTGCATTCGTCAGTTTACACGACACCAGCAGCAGTAATGGCCTCGCCTACTACTTCTACTCTCTTGCTGCTGCTGCTCACCCTCGGCATCGAGCACTCAACGGCACACTTCTTCAATATGTCAAACATAACTAGCGCGCCTGCCGCAGGAACCTACGGAGTCGATGTCTCCTCCCCAATAGACGAGAGCACCTTCTCCTGCCTCAAAAGCAATGGATTTACGTTTGCTATCGTTCGAGCCTACCAAAGCGACGGTTGGGGACTTCTCTTAACACGCTAGCTGACGTAACCTTGTGTAAAATATCATTCGCCAGGCGAACCCGACAAGAACGCTCCGGCCACCATCGCCAACGCAAGGGCCGCGGGTCTGCAGTATGTTGACGTGTACATGTTCCCATGCCCTAAGTGCTCTCAGTCTGCTTCGCAACAAGTAGCCGCGATGAGTAAGAGATTTATTCCGCTGTGTATATGTGTGCGAGCACGGGGGTGGATGGCGGCAAACATAAAATATTCTATCTACTTAACAGTGCAAAATCTCAAAGGTTCCAATTATGGAATGTTGTGGTTGGATATTGAGGTAGGTTGATGCATCATGTGACCGCGAATAGTCACGTGTAATAACTATTTCACGCGTGGTGTATTTTGCATTCGGTACAGGGCAGTCAATATTGGCTTGGATCTGCATCAGCAAATCAGCAATTTTTTGGAGAGCTCCTGACAGCTGCTCAGGTGAGCATTAATTGTAAGAGGGGGGAGGGGCATTATCCTTCAAACCTGGGCTTAATGATTTTTAATTTATATGCTCTTAAGAGAACCACACACACACACACACACACGTTTGTGGAACTGCAAATCATAAATTTATGCCAATGTGTTCACAACTGGTTAGTGGGTAGTTCTGTGTGAATACAACCACAAAGCAGATATCCAAGACAACCAACCCCTTAAGATGGCACGCATAATCAACACACATATACACACACACACACACACACATACACACACACGCACACATCTATATGCAGTCATTAAACTAACTGACGTGCTCTCTAATCGGCATGTACGTACAACAAGGGTTAATAGCATCAGTTTGTCACCTTGGGACATGACTTAACAGGAGTTGACAGTGGAGATAATTATGAAAATACCTATTTAATGAAGTACAGAATTATGACCAGTGGAACAGGTGTATGACATTTTCTCGCTAATGTTCAGTTTGGATGATACATATGAATAACAAAACATAACCATAGTATTGTTGACTTATAACATGCCCAGTACTATGCACCAACACTTGTGTACTGCCTCTGCCTGTAGGCACACAAGTGTACTGGTGTGTACTCAAGTGAATCACAGTGGAGTGAAATATTTGGATCCAGCTACACTGGTGGATCAGCCCGTCCCCTCTGGTAACCCAAACCAAAGGCAACTGTTGTGGCTATTTTATGTGTGCGTGTGTGTGTGTGTGTGTGTGTGTGTGCGTGCGTGTGTGTGTGTGTGTGTGTTTTTTTTGCCCAAAAGGTATGCACACTATGATAACAATCCATCGTTCAGCGATTTTTCTCCCTTCGGTGGGTGGTCAAAGCCTTCAATAAAGCAGTATGCTGGAGATGCAACTGAGTGTGGTAAGTATTGGGGGGAGGGGGGGTGTTGAAAAGGTGAAAACAGGTGGGTGGGTGAGTTTGTGGAGATGAGGAGGAATCTGAAGACTAGTTGAAGCAATGAGCTGTCTGTCACCTAAGCTAACCTCTATTTCAGGCGCTGATGTGGACACGAACTGGTATTGATTGAAGTGCAACATGACAAGCTAAAGTGTCATGGTGCATAGTCTAGTGTTACCTTGCCTATGGAAACTGTGTTTTTATTTGTGTGTGAGATAATAATATTTGCTGAACCAACATCGGAATAAAATTGATTAATCTGAGCAGACAATTTTTTTTTTCGTGCATCTTATGTGATCAATATTGCACAGCTAAAGGTTTTAAATATTATTTTCCCCGTCTTTAAAAGTTTCGTAGAATGGCATTATTACACTGAGGGGAAAAAGTTAGCACTCAAGGTTTTGATAACAGCAGTATTATTCAATCACACTGTACACCCAAACAAACGATATATTCTACATTATATCAGAGTGACCTACCTAGCCTTGCCAGCAAGACCCTTGCATTCAACCTCTGAGGTAGCTATGTAAACTGGAGTGGACTTCTGCTCGAGTGTATAACATTCAAATAGCCATATGTGAGGTGCTGGATCAGCTTACTCCTTCCCTACCCTAATTCTAGTTCCACAAGACTTACTGCCAGGCAAATCATATGATCTAGTTTAGTTATCAAAAGTCCATTTGAAAGATCTGGGAATCCAACCTTCAACAATGATTCCAAGTATAGACTAGAAATGACGAGTCTCCTACTCGACCCATAGCTCTATGGATCTGATAGCAGAGTTCATTATCTATTATCATATGATCTAATTATTGGTTGCACC
>OY811991.1:5176691-5205354 GCA_963681505.1 Eunapius fragilis
GGATGGTCAATTTGGCGCGGCTGGAACGACAAGGTGCGGAGAGTCCGGATGATTCAGAGACTAAAGCCGTGTTTTCAAGCTACGCGTGCGTTTACCGCCAAAATAATCGCGGGTCACGGCGCTCCCGCCAAGTACCTGTGCAACAAGGATCCGCTCCTCTTGCAAGAGATGAAATCACTGGCGAGGATGTTTCCAAAGTCCAAGTTTTCTCCTCATGGTACGAGACGGTAGGGGAGTGACACATTCGATCGTGAGCAGAAACATAACGATATCTGGTGTGAATATAACGGACTATCTTAGCACGGCGCTGTTCTGGAACAAAATTGATGCAGACGATGACCGAGGACTGCTCGCAGCTTCTCGACAAGTGCATGACCGTGTTCTACGAGAAACTGGTGCGGGACCCTTCGGGACAGATGAAGGAGGTACTCCGCTTCTTGGACATACCTTGGCATGATGACGTCCTCCGACATCACGAGCTCATAGGATCCGAGGTCATCCTCTCGAAGTAAGTCACCGATACATATATACACAGTGAAAAAAGACCGCGAATCAATTCTTGATTTCATAGATGATATAATTACTTGTAAAATCACCGCGTGATTGAACAGGATTCTTTCGCAAGTATGCCCAGTCATCTATAAAATCAATCAAAATGTACCTGTGATATATACCGTCTGCTTTTTTTTTCCCCTTCGCACCGCATTGTTATTTAAAAGCGGCATGAAATGTCATAGATACTTGAATGGAAATTATATAGTAGATTAACGGTTTATATTGTGTGTGTGTGTGTGTGTGTGTGTGTGTGTGTGTGTGGGTGTGTGTGTGTGTGTGTGTATGTGTGTGACATTGTGTGTATAGACCCGTCACTATGACGTGTTTGTGTATGTGTTTGTGAGTGTGTGTATGTGTGTGTCACTGTGACGTGTGTGTATGTGTTCTTAATTCAAAAAAAATAATCGCGCGGGCGCTGATTAATTGTAGGAAGATGAGACAGCTGGCCATCTCGTGTTTCGCCTCGTTAGAGCGCGCGAAGCTCTGTTCTTCCTCTGTGTCGCAGTCAGCGTTTACCTCCTGAGCAGGCCGAAGTCTCCTTATCTCTGCTTAGAGCTGGACGAGGCCGAACTTCGCCGCAGCGAACCCGCGTTTCGCTTTCGTCCCCGGCGATCATCTTCATAGGCGGGGCACCCTGGAAGCGGGACGACTCTCTTCAGGGCGATGCTGGATGGGCACGCAAACATCCGCTGCACGAGAGAGTGCCAGGCCCTACACCAAATGCTAGGCGTTGTACCGCGGAACGATAGGGTCCGAGGCGGGCCGTCGTTTCTTCGAGAGCACGGGGAGTGCCGTACCGCGTGTTGGCGCGAGCCACGAGGGCCTCGTAACCAAAATCGTCGCCGGACGCGGAACCAGCGGCGCCAAGTATCTGTGCTACAAGGGACCCCTCCTGCAGGAGCTGCACACGCTCGAGAGGTTATTCGCCGCGTCGAAGTTCGTGTTCATGATCCGAGACGGTCGAGCCGTGGCCCGTTCCGTCGCGGACAGGTTGAGTACCGTTTTTAATGACAGCTTTCACATTGCCCAGGCGTGGAACAATTTGGTAAACGAGACTGTCAAACAATGCTCGCAGCTAGCCGACAAGTGCATGACCGTGTTCTACGAGGAACTAGTGGCGGGACCCTTCGGGCAGATGAAGGAGGTACTCCGCTTCTTGGACATACCTTGGCATGATGACGTCCTCCGACATCACGAGCTCATAGGATCCGAGGTCTCGCTTTCGGAGTAAGCGTTTTTTTTTTTTTCTACAGTAGTTACTTACGATGTCGATAGCGAGCGTTTGGGGGGTATGCATAATGATGGGGCTATCATTGTCACATGAGACACCCCCCAACCCCCGGGGCGAAGTCGGGGATTTGACGCGTGAATACCATTACCGCATACGCCATTTTGCCATCATTGGGGGCAGTGTTTGACCTCTACCACGTGCGCGCGGGAAGCTTGTGATTTAATAAAGTTTAAATCCCTCCTCACGTAACAAATGATAGGAGCATAACATGAATGATGTTGCTACCACAAAATGTAGCATTATATCTCCTTATGCTGTTATATTAACTCTTGAAATAGTGAAAGAGGTGGAGTGCTGAATTCATCTGTGTTCAAATTTATGATGCATGGTTTTATAACACACACACACACACACACTACATGTGTTGTAATGACTAGCTGCTGTGCTTGCATCATGTATGTGTAATCGTGTCATCACGCCCATGCCAAGTGCTTCTATATAATGCACCCTCTATGTGTATTACTGTCCCACCAGCAGCTCTTTTAATCCATCATCTCCTCTATGACATCATCTCCTATGATATCATCTCCTAGGACTATGACATCATCTCCTCTATGACTCTTCTCACATTACGTGTATGCTTCTGTTTCGTTATGCAGTTTGGAACCTTCAACCAATCAGGTGAAGAAGCCAGTCAACACTGATTCCCTGGACACATGGCGTACCAGTATCCCTCTCCCCGTCTTGGAGAAGATATGGGAGGAGTGTGACATGCTGAAGGAGTTGGGGTACCCAAAATTCCCCGCCGACGGCAAAGGTTGAAGTCTACTAAGGCCATTCTGTGCACTTTGTACTTCACACACCACTTCAGAGGCACTCATACTGTCACCTCTTCCTCCCTCCAACCTCCCCGTCATTATTTGTGTCTCAATGATTGTGTCTACAAGTCTGTAACAGATGCGTTTCATTACTAACCTGTCCCAGATGTATTAGAACTGGAGAGGGAGGGTACAGTGTGTCATGGCTCCACCCACATCCCTTTGAGGTTGGGGAGGGAGGGGGAGTGGCAAGTCTTCTAGGAAGCTGGTCCTATCAAAACTACCAGTAGCATTAACACGCCATCATTAAATAAAATATTGCATTGCACAAATTTAAAAACAATAAAACTCTGAATAGAGAGCGCTGCTTTGTGAAGAAGTGCTAATCTCTTTTTGACAATGCCTTCTGCATGTCAGCGATGGTACTCTGTGCTGACCTCAGTATCTCCAAACATCTCAGGACTTTTCTTATCAGCCAGAGCTAGTGAGAGAGAGGTGTGGCATTATCTACATGTGACTCCTGCACAAGTATTGGCTACAAAACACACCTTACTATACCCAATGACACAACATGGCTATACCCAATGACACAACATGGCTATACCCAATGACACACCATGGCTATACCCAATGACACAACAGGGCTATACCCAATGACACAACATGGCTATACCCAATGACAAACATGGCTATACCCAATGACACAACATGGCTATACCCAATGATACACCTTATTATACCCAATGACCGGATGAGACATGCAGTGCATGACAGCACACTAGTCCCCAGTCCATAGGGACATTATTTGCAAAATGATTAATTAGCTGAATTATTAACAAAGTTAACTAGGTGTCTTATAATGGTAGATTCAGAGCCGTAAGTAAGGGAATAAATTCGATTGATCACTGGCCTAAGGAAATCAATAAAAGATTTCATTTAGTACTTGGGGGTAGTTGTTTTGGTGATAATATGTACACTAGCTTAATTGTGTAGCCTCACGTATCAAGAAACATGCATCTTCTGTATATCAATGGCTCTGAATCTTTGAAGGGATAAATGTTTATTATATCCCTGTTACGGTGTATCAGCTGATTAGTTCATCCTTACATAACCACTCAAAAACAAGGTTTATGTATCCGCCGAAATAAAAGATAACACGTAATGCATTTAAAAAAGGTAGCAGCATTCACGCATGGGAAGGCAGGATCATTTAGAACACACTTACATGTGAAAAGGTTGACAATATCACTGGGATCCATGCGAGCATCCATGATGACGTTCCTTGAAAGTAGAGGTAAGGAGTTGAAAGGGGGTGGGGGGGGAAGGAAAGGACCTCACTTGTACTGATTCATGATGGCCAAGGCAAAGAACTCCTCAAAGTGCTTAGATACCAAAGCTCTTGCAGCCCAGGTGACCTCCCATAGACGAAAAACATCTTCATATTGAAATTCTAAGGATATTTGACTAAATCACTTGATGAGCATAACATTCATATCTCAACACTAGGCCATAGTGAAGTATGCAGCCTGAAACACATCCCAAACCTACACCTTCCCTGGTACCACACAATAGCCTGTACCTCTTTTAAAGCCCACTAGAAACCATCGGTAACAATAAAACAGGCTGTCACCCATTGGCTTCTCCTGAAGGTACTGAAAGAAATCTGGATCTGTCACCTGAGCAGAAGAGAGAGGGGAGGGGGAGAAGAGAGAGGGGAGGGGGGAGAAGAGAGAGGGGAGGGGGGAGAAGAGAGGGGAGGGGGAGAAGAGGGAGGGGAGGGGAAAGAAGAGAGGGGAGGGGAAGAGGGAGGGGAGGGGGAGAAGAGAGAGGGGAGGGGGGAGAAGAGGGAGGAGGCGAAATGGAGAAACAATTATGAAGGCCCATGAATGAACCAAGGTTTACATTGCCTAACCTTAACCATATTTACTGTCCTTTCTCCCTCCCTTATCTCCCTACTTCATTCACTCCTCCCCTCCCTTCCTCAGCACCCCCTCATACCTCCAGCAGTTCTCTCAGATTGGTCATTCTTGTGTTCATACCAACTTCAGGAGGAAATAGCTCCCTCTGTGTTGCCATCAGTTTCAAGTAGCAGCTGTAAGCAAGTGGCTCTGCAGAAGTGGATGAGAAACTTATAGTCCCTACAACAAAAAATTTTTCTAGTTTTTTTACTTTCTGTATTGTACTCAACAAAACACCTCATACTCACTGCACACCTCCCACATCACTGTCAAACCTTCCCACATACTGCACACCTCCCCACATAACTGCACACCTTCCCACATACTGCACACCTCCCCACATCACTGCACACCTTCCCACATCACACTGTCACATCACACCTCGCCACATCACATTGTTATTTCACACTTCCCCACACCATCACAATCTCTTTACACTGTATCATCTCCTAAAGACTCACACTCCACTTTCAAGCCTTCTCTGTGCACCACAACCCCCTACACACACAACACTCACCCTCATCAAACACAACAAGAAGTGGTGCCAGGAGGTCACACATCCCTTGGGAGTACCCGTCGCTCATGTGAGTCCAGACATAGCTGAAGTGAGATGTGTGTGAGTGTGTGTGTGTGTGTGTGTGATACAAGGGAAGATGGATAGGTTAGATGAGGACAAGATGCACTACATTTCAAGTAATAAGTGTCCTACAACCACCCACAACCTCTCACAATCTCCTTCCTCCCCTCCTCCCCCCCCCCCCCCCCCCCCCTCTCTATAATGATGCAAGAATTGGGAGCACATGTTTTTGATACCTTAGCATTACATTAATGGAGTACTTAGTTGTGCATGAACCTATCAAAGGTGCCTAAGAATGGCTTTGCACAGTATACAGTGCTAAGCATCGGAGATTTTTAAAACATGTGTCCCAAATTCTTGCCAAATCTTGTTTGTAGGACCTCACAAACTTCATAACCACAAAATCCCTCTTAACCAATTAAACCCCATAACCCTTAACTCCTCATAACCCCATAATCTCTAACCCCCCATACTCTCTTAACCCCTCATAACCCTCTTAACCACTTAACCCTCTTAACCCTTAACCCTCTTAGCTCCTTAACTCCTCTTGCCCCTTAACCCATCTTAACCCCTTAACCTCTCTTAACCTCTTATGAACACCAGTAAACAAATTTAACTGCTGCTGACAAGGTTTTATGCCTAATAACAGGTTTAATTAATTGGCATAATAATGGTTACCTGACGATGATGTTCCGCAGTTTGTTGAGATTTCCATCAAGTTTAAAGTACCTGAAATTGGGGTGTGTAGGGGCGGGGCACGGGAGAGTGGGGCATGGCAGAGGTGGGTGGCATACGTCTTTCTAAATTCCAACATTTTTAACAATGCTGCCAAATCACATTATACCCACCACCACCACCACCACCACCACCACCACCACCACCACCACCCACAGGGAAAAGTTATAAACGTCCAGCCTGGATTTTTAGGCTGGTTTTTAACAAAACCCCATTCTGGAATGGAGCAAATAGTGTAAAAACCATCCTGGGATTGAGCGTCCAGGCTGGGAATAGATATGGTTCTACTGTCAAACAAAAACCATGTTGAGGAAATAATTATACTCATACTTAAACATGGCAGGGTAGAGCAACATGGATTTTCCACTATTCCCACCCTGAACATTCAATCCCAGGATGGTTTTTACGCTATTAGGATGGGTTTTTGTTAAAAACCAGCCAAAAAAATCCAGGCTGGATGTTTATAACTTTTTCCTATGACCACCACCACCATCCGCCTACCAGTAATCTCTATCGCATCTCGGAATGTCCTTGTCAATTTTGGACAGCTCATCCATGAATTCTTGGGTCTTGGGGTCAACAGGCTCCTCCTCTTCCTCCTCCTCCTCCTCCTCCTCCTCCCCCTCTTCTGCCTTCTCCATGGGCCCAGACCCACCAGATCCCTTATGGTTAT
Organism: Eunapius fragilis; assembly: GCA_963681505.1. Lineage (NCBI taxonomy): Eukaryota > Metazoa > Porifera > Demospongiae > Spongillida > Spongillidae > Eunapius > Eunapius fragilis. Next base: position 5,183,239 of record OY811991.1, read on the forward strand.
ATGGAGATGAACTTAACACAGAGGGGCTGGGGACCTTCAAAGGACAGGGGACCTTCAAAGGACTGGGGACCCTCGGCTGTATCTTCTCGGCATCGCAGTAGGAATACAAGGCCTCGTGGGTGTGGTCATGGAGACTTGGGGAGTCAATAACGTGTACCTGTTCCCCAGCAACATCCCCTAGCAACGCAGCTGGAACAATGCCAGTCAGAGGGGGAGCACCAGCCGAGTGGCCTGGTGGTCCGTCCATGTGGGGTCCCTCCCCCGGCTGGGTATCCTCACGTTCATGCACCACCTCCTGGGTCTCTGTGCCCCCGCGTGACCCCTCCTGGGTCCCTGTGCCCCCGCGTGACCCCTCCTGGGTCCCTGTGCCCCCACGTGACCCCTCTGTGTTCCCCATCCCTGTCGTTGCCCCCGGCAACTCTGACATCTGCCCGCTTGAGGGGGCTGGGGTGGCGGTGGTAGTGGGAGGTGTGCCAACCCCGCCCCACCACGGAGGACACGCCTCCACGCCTTGACTGAGTCTGTGTGTCTGCGTGACTGGTAGAGTTCATCGATTGGCTTCCATTGGTCCAGGATGAGGGAGTAGTCAGTTACACAGTGCTTGTGAACTGCAGAGCTGTCAGCTTCATTGCCATCAGAGGGGAAGAGACCAAGAAGGTGTGGCCATACCTACAGGTTACAGAAGGGGAATGAAGAGAAGGGGAGGTGAGGGGAGGGAGGAGGTAAGGGGAGGAGGGGAGGGAGGGAGGGAGAGAGGAGGAGAGGAGGGAAGGAGGAGGTAAGGTGAGGAGGAGGGAGGAGGGAGAAGTTGAGGTGAGGAGGAGGGGAGGGGAAGATGGGGGACCACATGTGCGCGCAAGTCTTGTGTGTATGTGCAGAAGTATGTAACACTTGTAGGGTGGGAGTACCAGTGCTGTTAAAGTTTCAAACTGCTTTAGTGCACACATGTTTCTCTGATTCAATACCCAACATTGGGGGGATGGATACAGGCATTAACTATGGCCTCTGCACTGCAGTATGGTATTACCTTTGGTCGGAGGGTGGGGTCTACTCCCCCCGCATATACAGCCCTCAGAATGTCGCTCCACTGTGTTCTCTGAACAGGGGAGCAGAGGAGTTAAGTAAAGCATTAGAGACAGGCCTGGGGAGGAGCAATCTCCCCCTCTTCCCCCCCCTCCCCCCTTTCCTATCATTAATCAACCACCTGATATGTTGTATAAGTCTCTTCGGGAGAAGAGCTTCCATGGGGTTCTCAGACCTCAAAGGTGGGTTCCCAGACCTCAAATTTCCCTCCCCACATGCTCATCATGAATAGCATTAACTCCACTATGTGGGAGGGGGTGCAAAGGTCTCTTACACGCTGCAGGAACTGTAGCCATGTGGTTTCATCCAGCCCATTTTGAGTCTCCATGGTAACCACCTCGTTAGTGTTAATCATATGGGACAACCTCTTCTTCATATTGTGCACATGGCGACAATAGGACCACCCTGATGTGAATGGGTGGGGAGGGAGAAGGGGAGGAGATAAAATGGATACACACTCCACCAATGGAATGCTCACAGCCATAGAAATATCTCGCCAGCAGCTGCCTGGAAACCTTAGTTTGGAATTTCTCCCAATCCTTCCTGTAATGAAATACCAACTCAGTCATGACTCCAGTCCATACCAGACATATGCAACCAGCCCCCATACCAGCCCCCCACACCAGCCCTCATTCCCTGAAAGTACCATGCCACACACCTAACACCACCTTAGCACCCCTAACACCACCTTAGCACCCCTAACACCATCTTAGCACCCTAACACCACTTTAGCACCCTAACACCACCTTAGCACCCATAACACCCTAACACCACATTAGCACCCCCAACACCACCTTAGCACCCCTACACTTCTAACACCACCTTAGTGCCCTAACACCACCTTAGCAGACCTAACACCACCTTAGCACCCTAACACCACCTTAGCACCCTAACACCACCTTAGCACCCTAACACCACCTTAGCACCCTAACACCACCTTAGCACCCTAACACCACCTTAGCAGACCTAACACCACCTTAGCACCCTAACACCACCTTAGCACCCCTACACTTCTAACACCACCTCAGCACACCTAACACCACTTTAGTGCCCTAACACCACCTTAGCAGACCTAACACCACCTTAGCAGACCTAACACCACCTTAGCACCCTAACACCACCTTAGCACCCTAACACCACCTTAGCAGACCTAACACCACCTTAGCAGACCTAACACCACCTTAGCACCCTAACACCACCTTAGCAGATCTAACACCACCTTAGCAGACCTAACACCACCTTAGCACCCTAACACCACCTTAGCACCCCTACACTTCTAACACCACCTCAGCACACCTAACACCACTTTAGTGCCCTAACACCACCTTAGCACCCTAACACCACCTTAGCAGACCTAACACCACCTTAGCACCCATAACGCCACCTTAGCACCCATAATGCCACCTTAGCACCCATAACGCCACCTTAGCACCCTAACACCACCTTAGCACCCATATAGAACACCTTAGCACCCCTAACACCACCTTAGCACCCATATAGAACACCTTAGCACCCCTAACACCACCTTAGCACCCATATAGAACACTTTAGCACCCCTAACACCACCTTAGCACCCATAATACCACCTTAGCACCCATAACGCCACCATAGCACCCTAACACCACCTTAGCACCCATATAGAACACCTAACACCATATTATACCTTCACTCCAAAATAACACTTCAGCACAACGTATAACACCCAGCACCACATCATGTAACTCCTTAGCACCCAATTAAACACCTTGATACACCATAAAAGGACAAATGACATAAATGGCTTCATTGCTATTCTAATAAAAGCAAACATATACCTCTGGAAACATCCTTTCTGAAGAAAGTATAGCAGAAAAAACACTCCTTACATATGAACCTATCTCCTATGGTCCTGTTTTCCTACCTTACCTTCTATGGGCCTATCTCCTATGGGCCTATCTCCTATGGTCCTGTCTCCTTACATATGGGCCTATCTCCTATGGGCCTATCTCCTATGGGCCTATCTCCAATGGTCCTGTCTCCTTACATATGGGCCTATCTCCTATGGCCTACCTTCTATGGGCCTATCTCCTATGGGCCTATCTCCTATGGTCCTGTCTCCTTACATTTGGGCCTACCTCCTATGGGCCTATCTCCTATGGGCCCAGCTCCTATGGGCCCACCTCCTATGGGTCTGTCCCCTTACATAGTCTCATAATTACATACTGGCCTTGCATGGCCAACACACCCTCTTAGGAGATTACTCTCTACACATCAAAGATACCTGTGTTAATTGTCCCCCACATGTGCCCAAAGTCCTCACCCTCACTCCATCCCTTTACCATCACACCTTGCCAGGGATCCTGGTTTACTGGAGGCAACACTGATGTCCTGCATGCTCTCTGGTGAGGATGAACCCTGTGTGCTGGGGAGGCTCCTGAGAGGTGTGATGGGGGCAGCTGCTACAGGGGGAGGGGGAGGGAGGGGAGGCAGGGGGGAGGGAGGGAAGGGGAGGCAGGGGGAGGGGGAGGGAGGGGAGGCAGGGGGGAGGGAGGGAGGGGAGGCAGGGGGAGGGAGGGAAGGGGAGGAGGAAGAGAGAATGATTGTAAGTTGTCACTGCATATTTACAATGTATTTACTATCAATCAAATGTGGTCCAAATGTGTTACTAAATATGGTATAAGTGACATCAACACAGTAGTAAATAGAAAGGTTTCATTTACTATACACATACAGTATTCACATACAGTATTTAGATTAATAGTAAGTACAATGTAAATTCAAATTATTATGCAGTGTGTAATACATTAATTTCATCCCCACAGACCTGGAACCTCACATAGCAGTAAATACTTTGAGCAGCTTAGGGTCTCGTTCCCATGCCATCCCCCCCCCCCTCCCCCATCCTCCACTGTCCTGAACTCATACCAGGTGCATCATGGCTCTGCACAAGCTCTCCATTCCTCTTCAACTTGCTCCTCACTCTGAACACCTGGCTCCACCCTTCCTCCATGTTCCGCCAGCCCTCTGGGTCCTCCTCCACCTCAGTCAGACCCATCATGGTGGAGATGTGGAGTCTCTTTCCCTTCAGATGCTGTTCCTTGAGGAACCAGAGGGGAGGCTCCAGACAGCCTTGGGGAAGGAGGGTGTTCTCTAGACACTCCAGGAAGGAGAAGAGGGAGGGTTGGTGGAGGAAGAGGATTGTGGGATAGGCTATGCCGTCGTACCCTATCAGAATAAGTTGCCCTGGTTGGCCTTTGGATTTAAGGGGGTGGGAGTGGTTTGGAAAGGGTTAAACGGGGCATTTGCATGTGTGTGTTTATTTGTGTACAGGGGTGGGAGTGAGGGTGAGGGTGGGAAGGGTTAGGGTGGGAGGGGTGAGGGTGAGGGTGAGGGATGGGAGATTGGGGGAGGGTGAGGGTGGAAGGAGTAAGGGTGAGGGGTTGGGGTCGGGAGGGACAAGGGGAGGGGTAATAGCGATGTCAGAGAGAGGAGGGGCAAAAGGGAGTGAGTAGTGATGGTGGTAGTGGGGAGTGAGTAGTGATGGTGGTAGTGGTGAGTGAGTAGTGATGGTGGTAGTGGGGAGTGAGTAGTGATGGTGGTAGTGGGGAGTGAGTAGTGATGGTGGTAGTGGTGAGTGAGTAGTGATGGTGGTAGTGGTGAGTGAGTAGTGATGGTGGTAGTGGTGAGTGAGTAGTGATGGTGGTAGTGGTGAGTGAGTAGTGATGGTGGTAGTGGGGAGTGAGTAGTGATGGTGGTAGTGGGGAGTGAGTAGTGATGGTGGTAGTGGTGAGTGAGTAGTGATGGTGGTAGTGGGGAGTGAGTAGTGATGGTGGTAGTGGGGAGTGAGTAGTGATGGTGGTAGTGGGGAGTGAGTAGTGATGGTGGTAGTGGGGAGTGAGTAGTGATGGTGGTAGTGGTGAGTGAGTAGTGATGGTGGTAGTGGTGAGTGAGTAGTGATGGTGGTAGTGGTGAGTGAGTAGTGATGGTGGTAGTGGGGAGTGAGTAGTGATGGTGGTAGTGGGGAGTGAGTAGTGATGGTGGTAGTGGTGAGTGAGTAGTGATGGTGGTAGTGGTGAGTGAGTAGTGATGGTGGTAGTGGTGAGTGAGTAGTGATGGTGGTAGTGGTGAGTGAGTAGTGATGGTGGTAGTGGTGAGTGAGTAGTGATGGTGGTAGTGGTGAGTGAGTAGTGATGGTGGTAGTGGGGAGTGAGTAGTGATGGTGGTAGTGGGGAGTGAGTAGTGATGGTGGTAGTGGGGAGTGAGTAGTGATGGTGGTAGTGGTGAGTGAGTAGTGATGGTGGTAGTGGGGAGTGAGTAGTGATGGTGGTAGTGGTGAGTGAGTAGTGATGGTGGTAGTGGTGAGTGAGTAGTGATGGTGGTAGTGGTGAGTGAGTAGTGATGGTGGTAGTGGTGAGTGAGTAGTGATGGTGGTAGTGGTGAGTGAGTAGTGATGGTGGTAGTGGTGAGTGAGTAGTGATGGTGGTAGTGGGGAGTGAGTAGTGATGGTGGTAGTGGGGAGTGAGTAGTGATGGTGGTAGTGGGGAGTGAGTAGTGATGGTGGTAGTGGGGAGTGAGTAGTGATGGTGGTAGTGGGGAGTGAGTAGTGATGGTGGTAGTGGTGAGTGAGTAGTGATGGTGGTAGTGGTGAGTGAGTAGTGATGGTGGTAGTGGTGAGTGAGTAGTGATGGTGGTAGTGGGGAGTGAGTAGTGATGGTGGTAGTGGGGAGTGAGTAGTGATGGTGGTAGTGGTGAGTGAGTAGTGATGGTGGTAGTGGTGAGTGAGTAGTGATGGTGGTAGTGGGGAGTGAGTAGTGATGGTGGTAGTGGTGAGTGAGTAGTGATGGTGGTAGTGGTGAGTGAGTAGTGATGGTGGTAGTGGTGAGTGAGTAGTGATGGTGGTAGTGGTGAGTGAGTAGTGATGGTGGTAGTGGGGAGTGAGTAGTGATGGTGGTAGTGGTGAGTGAGTAGTGATGGTGGTAGTGGGGAGTGAGTAGTGATGGTGGTAGTGGGGAGTGAGTAGTGATGGTGGTAGTGGTGAGTGAGTAGTGATGGTGGTAGTGGGGAGTGAGTAGTGATGGTGGTAGTGGTGAGTGAGTAGTGATGGTGGTAGTGGTGAGTGAGTAGTGATGGTGGTAGTGGTGAGTGAGTAGTGATGGTGGTAGTGGTGAGTGAGTAGTGATGGTGGTAGTGGTGAGTGAGTAGTGATGGTGGTAGTGGTGAGTGAGTAGTGATGGTGGTAGTGGGGAGTGAGTAGTGATGGTGGTAGTGGGGAGTGAGTAGTGATGGTGGTAGTGGGGAGTGAGTAGTGATGGTGGTAGTGGTGAGTGAGTAGTGATGGTGGTAGTGGGGAGTGAGTAGTGATGGTGGTAGTGGGGAGTGAGTAGTGATGGTGGTAGTGGTGAGTGAGTAGTGATGGTGGTAGTGGTGAGTGAGTAGTGATGGTGGTAGTGGTGAGTGAGTAGTGATGGTGGTAGTGGTGAGTGAGTAGTGATGGTGGTAGTGGGGAGTGAGTAGTGATGGTGGTAGTGGGGAGTGAGTAATGATGGTGGTAGTGGTGAGTGAGTAGTGATGGTGGTAGTGGGGAGTGAGTAGTGATGGTGGTAGTGGTGAGTGAGTAGTGATGGTGGTAGTGGTGAGTGAGTAGTGATGGTGGTAGTGGTGAGTGAGTAGTGATGGTGGTAGTGGGGAGTGAGTAGTGATGGTGGTAGTGGGGAGTAGTAGTGATGGTGGTAGTGGGGAGTGAGTAGTGATGGTGGTAGTGGTGAGTGAGTAGTGATGGTGGTAGTGGGGAGTGAGTAGTGATGGTGGTAGTGGGGAGTGAGTAGTGATGGTGGTAGTGGTGAGTGAGTAGTGATGGTGGTAGTGGTGAGTGAGTAGTGATGGTGGTAGTGGTGAGTGAGTAGTGATGGTGGTAGTGGGGAGTGAGTAGTGATGGTGGTAGTGGGGAGTGAGTAGTGATGGTGGTAGTGGTGAGTGAGTAGTGATGGTGGTAGTGGGGAGTGAGTAGTGATGGTGGTAGTGGTGAGTGAGTAGTGATGGTGGTAGTGGGGAGTGAGTAGTGATGGTGGTAGTGGTGAGTGAGTAGTGATGGTGGTAGTGGTGAGTGAGTAGTGATGGTGGTAGTGGTGAGTGAGTAGTGATGGTGGTAGTGGTGAGTGAGTAGTGATGGTGGTAGTGGTGAGTGAGTAGTGATGGTGGTAGTGGTGAGTGAGTAGTGATGGTGGTAGTGGTGAGTGAGTAGTGATGGTGGTAGTGGTGAGTGAGTAGTGATGGTGGTAGTGGTGAGTGAGTAGTGATGGTGGTAGTGGGGAGTGAGTAGTGATGGTGGTAGTGGTGGTTGTGGGGAACAGAAGAGAGCACACTTACCAGGAGAACAGTGGCAATGAAGGTGGGCAACATCTCTGTCCACATCAATACACATCACGTGTTCCCAAAGAAAACTGAAAGGGTAAAACCAAGGTGGGCATTAATAAGCAACTAGTACATCACCTCCACTCCTCGTACTACCATTACAAGCTAACGCCCATATGTGACATTCTCTAATGAGAATTATATGTTGACTAATGGGCTTTTAAGATTAATATGCAGCTACAAAGGGGTTAACGATGCTCTCTAACATTTGTAAGCGAATGTGGTCGGGGAATCAGCAGAATCTACAACCTGTGAAGCCTTACATTTGCATGCTAAGGTAACCAGGCTTCAGCTGATGAGTACACATATGCACACAGGTGTACACATATCTGTTACACATTGTTACAAGTGGCAGTACAGCACGTGCAATACACATGGTGTGGTAACCGGGGAGGCTGTAACCAGGGAGGCTGTAACCAGGGAGGCTGTAAGCAGGGAGGTTGTAACCAGGGAGGTTGCACTACTGTCCAAACAAACTATCTTTAACAGGGAATGGAGGTACAAGGAGATGGGGAGGAAGAGGCACTACGGGCTGGGGAGGAGGCACAAGGGAATGGGGAGGAGGCACAACCATGGGCTACGGACAAAGGAATTAGCAGTCTTTCCACTCAAAATTTTAAGGTAGGTGCACTCCCCTCCTCCTCCCCTCTTCCTCCCCTCAGATTTGGCTTTCCCTTCAGAAGGTATCACCTTTTGTTGTCGACAATAGCTCCGTCACTTTCCAGAACAGAGTTGGGTAACCATTTTAGGAGAATGGCAGAGTTCACTTGGTGCAAGCTTAGATACCCAGGCAACGCGACGGTAAAGCCAGGCTAAGGGGGTATAGTGTGTTGGATGATGTGAGTAGTGAGTGTGAGTGTGTGAGTGTGGAGTGTGTATGTGTGTGTAAGTGTGAGCGAGTGAGTGTGTGTGTGAGTGTGTGTGAGTGAGTGTGTGTGTGTGCATGTGCGGGCATGTTGTATAACACAACACCCCTCCCCCCCTCCCCGCTCACTGGCTGGACGTGGACATTGTTCTTTCCAAAGACCACTGAGCTGCCTGGGCTCTGGTACAAGGATTGAACGTGATCCCATGCCTCCTCAGAGGGTACCCCCTCCTGTGTGTGGGTACACAAATGGGAGAGGGGAGGAGGAGGGAAGACAGTGACATTGAATTCTGCAAAACGTGGTGCAAAAAAAAAAAAAACCAGCTAGGCAGGGAAGGGGTGCAAAAGAGGTGCAAGCTACAAAATAAAAAAACTAAAAGGCCGAGTGCAAAGATGTTCATTAAAGAAACAGTGTGCAAAGATAACAGCGGGTAGGGGAGGCAATAGTTGTAACAACTAAGTCCACACATCTCCTTTGGTGAGTACACAAAATGGAACACGTGTGATTATACAACACTTAAGAAATAAACATATTACAAATTCCCATTTAGCATTGATAAAATACTCAAAGGCAGAGAGGAGGGAAGGGGAGAGGGAGGGAGGGAGGGAGGAAGGGAGAGGAGGGAGGGGAGGGAGGGAAGGAGAGGAGAGAGGGGAGGGAGGGGAGGGAGAGGAGGGAGGGGAGGGAGAGGAGGGAGGGAGGAGAGGAGGGAGGAGAGGAGGGAGGAGAGAGTTAATAAAGAATAAAGCACATACTCATTAACAATGGTGAACTAATTATTCACTCACATATATGGCTGCCATAGCACTGTAAGGAAATGAAGTAGGTCAACATTGCAACGTATGTGCACACCACACACACACACACACACACACACACACACACACACACACACACACACACACACACACACACACACACACACACACACACACACACACACACCAAGCACATATATGCATACTTACGGAGAGTGTCGCTTGACAATCTCCATAGGTGAAGGCGACAGAAAGGAAGTATCCACTGATTTGAGCCGACTGAATCGAAGAGAGCAGGGGCCGTCTGCCACAGAGTTAACCAAAGGTGAGTAACTACCACAAACACGCACAAGCATGCATACAAGTGCTCATTACATTGTTTGGTTTACCTAACAGTGTACAGAAGATATCCCCATACACTGGATGTCTCATGATTGAATGTTCCACATAGTACAAGCTGTAAACAAGATGTCAGTGTACATAACAAAACATCCTTCCTTCAACCCCCTCTCCAAGCCCCTTTCACCCGTCTTTTCCCGACCTCCATTCCCACCCTCTTAATCTGCTCTGCACTCCGACCTCTGACCCCCCCCCCCCCCCCCCCCCCCGACCATCACAACACACCACTCACCCAGCGTTAGTTGCTATGGCATCGACAATGGCCTTCAGCTTTCCCTCCACCATGGCCACCCTCACCCAGATGATCCTCCGCTCGGTGGGGGCGCTGCCCTGCATGTGGGCATAGTCGGGACGTCCGTTGGCCTGCTGCGTGAAGCTGGTGGTGTACACTTCTTCGGCTTCCCTGACCCTCTTGCCAAGGTCATGCAGTATCTTCCCTGATGGTGGGAGGGGCTTGGATCGGGAGGCTTGGTACCGTTTCTTCGCCCCACAGGAGAGGATTTCCTCAACCACGTCTACTCATCAGTTGAGGGGGGGGTGGGGGGGTGGGGGGGGGGGGGGTGGGGCGATATAGTGGTGGCAATGTAGCGGAGAGAAAAGAGATATTAGGTATGGTAAGATGGTTGTTGACATTGTAGCATCACTTTCGTATCAAAGTTGATTCATATGCCCCATAGCATGGTTTATACATGCACATGTAAACCATATGCCCCCGCTCACCACAGAACGTGGAAAACTTCGAGTGACTCCAATGAATCTTAGAGGCTACGCCTGCCTCAATGATTTGTTTGGACTGTACGGAGGGAAAAGGGAGGAGGAGGGGTGGTGAGGACTTCAACTTCTCACTACCTTTACAATACAAGTGCTATTATTAATAACAGGATAGTCCATAACCCCTCGAAGATGTCCCTCTAAATAACTAACGTTCCGTTGCGTACCGACATTGCATATAGTAATATAACGACTATGACCGCTGGCTGCTTGGATGCACCCGAAAGCCTCTCGAATGTACGCATAAGGCGCACAAACATATGCACGCATAATGTGTGGGACACGATCGCGGTGTATGATTTATTTTGCATCCGCAAAATCTCCAGCCCCATGAAACCAGCTTACCTCTTGCTTGCAACGGTTGATGAGCGATTCGAAATGCGTGGAGTCCATTGTCCACTCTTGGGACAATCATTGACATAGATAAGCCATAACGAATTTATGTTTTGCCCGCGACCGGAACTTAATATTAATTACAGAGTAATAATTAACCATTGGCCGGCCCCTCATTTCCTTGTTGTTTCTATAGAAGTTACTAGCTAGTGCGTTGTAATGACGCGCCCGAAGCGACCACTTGAAGTGGCGTGGGTTCTTTTCGCGGCCTGTGTGACTCTCACGAATACGGCACCCGCCTTTCGAAGGACTCATGTCGTAGAGTTCGTCCATCACGGCAATGGCGCCCTACACGACACCATGTTGCAAGTAGCAAACGACTGTCAGTCCATTACGCGGATGTATACCATTGGTAAGTCTGTCGAAGGAGTCGACCTTTACGTGATGGAGATAAGCGATAACCCTGGCGTTCACGAGCCTGGAGAGCCGGAGTTCAAGTACATAGGAAACATGCACGGGAACGAGGTAACGGGAAGAGAGACGCTACTTCACTTCATGCAGGACTTGTGCGACCGCTATGGCGTGGACCCAAAAGTCACGAAGCTGGTGGACTCCACACGCATTCACATTTTACCCACAATGAACCCTGACGGCCACGCCATCGCGACCGAGGAAGATACTACTGGTCTCCTTGGGCGCAACAACGCTCACGACGTAGACCTGAACCGCAACTTCCCCGACCGCTTTTCCGAAACCACGACAGCATCCAGGGAAATGGAACCGGAGACGCAGGCGGTCATGCGATGGTTGAAGGAGTATCCTTTCGTGCTGTCGGCCAACTTCCACAACGGCGCCCTCGTAGCTAACTATCCGTACGACAACAGCGTCAACGGGCTCTCTGTTTACACGCCCACCGAAGACAACGACATCTTCGTTCAGGTCGCCCGGGCCTACTCGCACGCCCACACGACCATGTCGCGCGGAGACCGGTGTCCGATGGATGCTACCGGCTTCACGGAGGGCATCACTAACGGTGCGGCCTGGTACAGCGTGAGCGGGGGCATGCAGGACTACAACTACCTCCACTCCAACTGCTTCGAGGTAACCATCGAGCAAGGGTGCACCAAGTACCCTCCGGCGTCCCAACTGGAGGGCATATGGAACGCCAACAGGGGGGCCATGTATGCCTTTGTGGAGGAAGTGCACAAGGGGATCAGGGGATTCGTCTTGGACGCCGAGGGGAAGCCGATCGAAGGAGCGACGATCGCCGTGCCGTCCGGCCGCCCCGTCAGAGCGGCCAAAGACGGGGACTTCTGGCGACTTGTCGCTCCTGGGACTTACACCGTCACTGCAACGGCCCCGGGCTACGTGCGCCAGCAGCAAACGGTTGTCGTTGGCAACGGCCCCGCTGTTAAAGTGGATTTCACTTTGCAGGCGCAGGAAACGGTGGTTGTTCAGGGTATAGAGTCCGATGCCTCTGTGCCGACTGGCACAACAACGCCCGCAGTTGTCACCACAGGAGCAACACAGGGGTCTATGGCTACTGCCACTACGGGAGCAACACAGGAGTCTGTGGCTACTGTCACTACGGAAACAGTGTCCAGCAGTGATCATCCCACTGGTAGTACATCTACGCATTTCAGGGGTAGTCAGGCGATTCCAATGGTGATAGTGGGTGTGATACTTGGTGTGATCCTACTTCTTCTGGGAGCCATTGTTACCTTTTCGGTCATTATCGCCTGTCACCTCATCAAGTCCAGGCACACTCGTAAGGGGTTTGCCCCCCTTCCCCTCGACGAACAGTCAGAGCGAAAGCCCAACTTCAACTACAAGATGATTCACCCACCAACCTCTTTGCCCCTTGTCGAGGCCCCAGCCTACAATGATGACCCCCCAGCTGAGCTTCCTGTTGACCTGGCTTCAGATACTGAAGATGTTATCTTTTCAGTCAATGGCATTGCCACAAGCAAATCCTAAATCCACACACACATGCAATCACAACATTTTTTTTTTTTTGGTGTTCTGTATTTTTCTTACATGTAATAATAGCCTTTTTAAAATTATGGCTGTAAAACACCCTTATATTGGAAAAACATGCATGAAATTTAGCACAAAAAAAGGTTTGGAAGGTGTAAAAAAAAAAGGTCATGGTTCCTTAGAAGTTGTGGAATCTGTTGGTATGTGTTGACACGTGTCCATTCCTGTTGACTGGACATCTTGGTGATTAGTTACTTCAGCAGGGTTCATACCTTCAGCACTACTACTGTCTGGAGGATGTGTGGATATGACTTCCTCACTGGTGACCACCTGCTGCTCCAGCCCTGTGGTATGCGCGTCAGTCACTACTGTTTGCTCCGCATCGGAGGTGGGTTGGTCGCTAAATGGAATCAGAACATCACTGGGCGAAGCCAACTCCCTGCTGATAACTGCGGCAGCAAGCTTGTGGAAGCCCGACTTGTGCTTGTTCCCACCACCCTCACTCGCTGCCTCCACATTGCTAAGCAAGCTCGTAACGGCTTGCAGGAGGTTGAAGTCGGCTGGAAGGTTCTGGAGCGCTTCTGGAGACATACTGGCAAGCGTCTGGGACAGGGCCTGCACGGTTTCTGCTGTGGTTCCGGCACTGGACAGCAGGGCCTCAGGTATGGGGAGGACCACGGCATCCGACGTCACAAGGGCAGGCAGCACCTGGATCATGCCCCCGTCCCCAGACTGCCCCCCTCCTCCCGTGAACTGTATGGTCAAGTTTCCTGCGCCACTACCACCACCGCCACCACCACCACCGTTTTCTGTCATCAGTGTATAGGTTCCGGCATCGCTGGTTGTGGAAGGACTCTGTTCACCTGTACTGCCTGATCCAGAACCCGCCAGCGCAGGGTTAAGGTTCTTCTTCCAGTAGTACAAGGTACCAGGGCTGATGCCGTACTTCTGGGATGCTTCCTTGATGGAATGGTCAAGCGCATACTGGAGTATCTGCATCTTCTCTTGCTGGGTGCAACGAGGCTTGGCAGAGTGGCCCTCTGAAGAGACTATGTCGTACTCCATGCCGACGTTCTCAATGTCCACCTCATTGGTCACCTCCAAGGGAACAGAGTCAGTTCTGACGCCCCCTTCTCCACCTTGCTCTCCACTGCGCGTATTGCCATCGACCACTTCCCCTCCGTCAACAATGAACTGGAAGTTCTGGCCGTCATAGTTAACCACATCGGAGCCACCTGACATGTCGTTGGCATCCATCCCATCTTGGAGCTCCTGGGACGCGTTAGCACCCTCATCGCTCATTAGGCCCTCCGCGTTCAGGGCCTTCCGCCAGTTTTGAATCGTCTTGGTCGTGATCCCAAATCTCTGCCCCGCCTCCTTCAGCGAGTTATTCTCCGCAAACTTAATGATGTACTTCTTCTGCATGGCCGTGTACTTGGGCTGGTGAAGCTTCAACTCCACCCTCCAGCGCCACACGGTGGGCGCAGCCACGCCGTACCTGGAGGCGGCCTTCTGCAGGGTGGTGGCGTTTGCGTACCTCACGACCTCCTCCTTCTCCTCGGGGGTGAACTCCCTCGCCGGCTTCCCAAAGTACGTGGAGGTGGTCGCCTGCAGGTCCCCTCCCTCCTCGTCCATCTGCTGCTGGGCCGCGGCCTGCGCCTGCTGGGCTGCGGCCTGCTGGGCCGCCTGTGCCTGCTGCATGGCGTTCTCTACCACTTCCATCACGGCCTGCACGCTCTCTGGAGTGGCACCCTCTGCCGGGTTGGAGAGGGCGAGGAGTGCCTCGCACAGATTCCCGGTGCTGGGCGACATGGTCATGGCCTGCTCCAGCTGAGTGCGCAGCTTCTTAGGGGTGGAGTACTCGGGGCTGCCCCCCAGGGGCCGCCTCCTCGAGGAGCCTGGGGTCCCCGCCGCGGGCGAGGAGGAGGTGGAACCGTCCATGTTCTGGATGTGCGGCTTTGGATCGAGGAGGAGCTTGTTGCGGTGCAGGAACCGGAATGCCCAACCCAGGGTGGCAACGAAGGGGGCTCCGGCCCCACAAACGAGCTCTTCGGCGTACTGGCACAGCATCTGGACGTCAATGCTGCCGCACTCGGCCACCTTGGTACGCACCCAATCAGCGATTTGCTCCTCTGCCTCCTCCGAGTAAGGTCTTTCCACGACCACCATGCTCTCGTGGGTGACCACCTCTTCTGTCTGCACGGGGGCAGGGATGCTCTGTTGGTCTTCCATCAGGGGCACCCGGTCCCCCGAAACCTTTGGGGTAAGCTGGAGGTTGTGCCGCTGGAGGAACTTCTGCTGCCATCCCGTAGAGGCGGTGAAGTTTGAATTCTCCTGACCAATCAGATTGGTGGCGTACTTGGCAAGGTCGGTTGAAGTGACCTGCGCTCCCTGCTGCTGCTGAGACAGCACCCACTGCGCAATGGCGTCGTCCTTGGCCCGGGAGTAGCTGAGGGGCCTCCCCTGACCCGAGACGTTGGCCCTCTTCTTGTTGACGGACAGGGCCTCCAGTTCGGGGCCCTTCTGCTGCACGAGCTTGATCCAGCCAGCAATGGTGGAGTTGGCGATGCCTAGCATGCGGCAGACGTAGTGGCCCGCCACGTTGTACTCCTTCATCAGCCTCACCACCTCCAGCTTCTCCGCGAGGGTGTGCCTGCTCCGCGCGCTGGTCCTCTTCGCCAGTGACCGTCCTCCCCCACAATCGTCATGGGCTTCTGCATTGGAGGAAGCAACATTGGTAATTCTTAGGTTAGAGTGCGCACCGTCGTGTGCTCTGTCAGAAACAGTGACCACGCTGGACTCTGGCTGCAGATGGAGCACCTGAACAGAAGGCGATTCAGACTCACCAACTGCACTGTCACCTACACCCTCACCAGCAGTCTGAGCGGTGTCCGACGGCTCAAGGTCGTCCTGTTGGTCCAGACCTTCGTTGCTCACGTCGCCTTCCCTCAGGAGGGAGACGTCACTCTCGTTGTCGGATCCCGACAGGTCCGCCTTGAGTTTTCGGAACTGCTTCTGCTTCTTGTTGACCGAGAGGTCGAGGTTGTGCCTCAATAGGAATGGCGTCACCCATCCGACTGAGGCATTGAAATTGGGGTTCTCAGACTGCACTAGCTTCTTGGCGTAGGAGCGCAGCGAGGCAAAGGTCACCTTCTTGCCAGTGGCCTGCTGCTCTTGCACCCACTTTGCCAGCGCGTGGTCCGTCTCCTTGGTGTACGAGAGGGGACGACTTGCCGGGCCCGTGTCAGCCTCGAACCGGCTCAAGTGCTGCTTGAAAGCCGCGCCCAGGTGGTGGTTCCCGGCGCTGGCCAAGGTGTGAAAGGACGGGTCCGCTGACTGCAGGCTGAGGTAAAGGGCAGCGCTGGTGGGCGGGTCCAGCGAGTGCGAGAACCCAACGCTGCCGTCGCCCCCACCCGACTGGTCGTGCATGTTCTGAGCGCTGTTCAGCAGGTCCACCAGGGACACGTTCTCAGACGCCAGCTCACTGAGCGTGTTCTGCAGGGCTGCCGCCTGGGCAGGGTTGAGGATGGTTGAATCGATGGTCTCCCCCGTGAGGATGGCCAGCGCCGTCTTCATGGGGTCGTCGGCCGATGAGTCGGGCGTGTACTCGCTGCTCACGGCCACCACCGGGTCCGAATACATGGACGACGTGGTGTGCGTGGAAACGGACAGGTCCTGGGCACTCGAGAGGGAAACGCCCCCAACTGCAGAGCTGACAGTGAGGGACTGCGGGGACCCCATCTGGGACAAATCGGAGCTGAGGCGTAGCTGGTCCGCGCCCATGCCGTTGCTGGCACTGACCCCGGAGGTGGAGGAGGAGGACTGGTTGTGGAGGCTGAGCTTGTGCCTGAGGAGAAAGTTCTGAGCCCAGCTGGCAGAACCGGTGAAGTTGGGATTCTCCTTGAGTATGAGGGTCTTGGCGTACTTCCTGAGCTCAGAGTTGGTCACCAGCGTCCCTTCCAGCTGCTTCATCCTCACCCAGTCCGCAATGTTCTGGTCGGTCTCTGTGGAGTAAGAGAGCGGCCTGCCGCGCTCAGAGCTCCTCGCGTCCTGCTTCGAGTTGGATGGCTTCTTCCCATGGTCCCCTAGGTCTATGTCGTGCCTCAGGAGGAACCGCTGTGCCCACCCTTGGGAGGCGTTGAACTGGGGGTTCTCCTGGTGGATGTGGGCCTTGGCGTAGCTGCACAGGTAGTGCAGCGTCACCCTCTCCCCCTTCCCCAGCATCTCCCTGACGTGCTCGGCTATGAGGCCGTCGGTCGCCGCGGAGTACGATATCTTTCTCCCCTGGCCGGGGGAGTTGAACTTGTGTTGGTGCTGGTGCTGGTGGTGTGGCTGCATCCCCTCGGGAGACCTGGTCCAACTTTGGATGGTGGCCGCTGGGATGTTGAACCTCTTTGCGGCTGTCTCGATGGAGTACTTTTCCGCAAAGCCCACCACTACGTCGGCCGTGATCGAGCCGGGCGATCCAACCATGTTGAGGCCGTCCCCTTCCTCTGCTGGCTCGCAATCGTCCACCACGATGTGGCCCGCGTACTCTCCGCCGTTGTCCTCGTCCCCAACCGCCTGCTGAACGTTTGACTGGTTCATGGATAGGTCTTCCACCACCTCTCCTTCGATCTCCACACCACCCCCGCCACCACTACCGGCCATGCTGCTCACGGACGTAGCTTCGTGGGCGGCGCGAGCGGAGTCCGATAGGGACACCTCGCTGACAGACTCGGAGACCTGTTCCAAGACGTCGGTCCCCAGCCTGCTCGCTTCCAAAGCCGATTGGTTCTCTGCGCCGTGTTGCCTCCGCTGTGATCTGGAGTCCATCTGAATTACCCCTCGGTGCATGCCGGGGGATGTCGATCAAACCTGAAAAAGAACAGCGACATTAAAAAAAAACTTTTTAAACAGGCCAAATCTCTCAACCATCCTGCGGTAACTAAAACCACATGCATGAGTACTAGCAAAGCACGTAACACGACACACGCCATTGCTGCACAAAATCGCTCATTTAATGCAAGTGCACGACGCCTAATATACAGCCAATACGGTAGCCTCGGTAGTATGCTTATTTGGGAGCACCGCAAAACGAACGCCGAGAATACGATTCGTTGTCAAAGCTTCCGAGCATAGCAAACATTCGTGTGTGGTAATTTGGATCGAATCCCGCGCTCAAAAGAATACTGTACACCCGAACTGGAGCCAGCTCAACCCCCTTAGTATCATACGGGAATACAACGGACAGCTGCAACACACACAGGAAACAAGATGGCGGCTCACCGTCTGGCCAAGTGATTGGGACCAGTCTGCCCTACTTGCGGGTGTTGTAGTGCCTTGGAAAGCTGTAGCCAAAAAGATTTGTACCCCGGGAGAAAGATATACAAGCTTCTTGCAGAAGAAAGAAATTATTTTTCGCTGTTCCACTGAAAAGGAGCCAGCGCAAAAAACGTCAACACAACCTAGAAAGAAAGAAATGTTGCACTCCGCGCATGCGTTACAGCCAATTTCTCACGTGACTTCGAAGTGTTGCATTCCAGCGTAACCGCACATCAGTGCACTCGTTATAAAGCGAAGTGGGCGAGAATAATAGTATAGTATTCAAAATAATATAATGCGGGTGATTTTGCAATTTAAATGTACAACAGGCTGCCCAATCTTCATCTTAGCTGCTGATTTCTTGCATGCAAGAAAGAGCTTTGTTCTGTGCGCATTGTTCTTCTTAGCCTGGTACATGTACGCTAGCGGGCACTGCAATGCAATTAATTAATAATGCAATTCCTCTTTCCAACAAGCACGCAATAGACTGCGCTTAGCCTTATCGTATACGCATGCATTGACATGTGATAACATTATTGACCACACCCCCATGCAGTCGACTGTTTCTATCAGCAAGGTGCAGTACCTTGTGAGACAATTTGGATGTCTTCACCGAGAACGAGTAGAGGGCCCTCCTTAAGAGCGCATCGAATTGTACGGGCATTAGTTGGGGGGGGGGGGGGCGTCGATATTAGCGGCAACGTTAACTTTGTGCTCTGCGCTTTTACTGTCTCCCCCTCCCCCCCCCCTCCCCCCACCCACCAAGCTGTACCATTTTATGTAGTTTTTACATGTATTACTAAAAATCTGTTAATGTACAGCACAACTCTATAGTATTAGAATTAACATCGTGAACGGCCAAAGAAAACTGATTATATCCGTTTAGTTGAATCGGCATCAGCAGCGCCCAGGGAAGGAACGTAAAGCAGACGGTTAGGGGTTTGGGCCGCGGTGTTTCTGTTTGACACGTAATTGAGTCGAACAGCACCCTTGGTGGACTTGGTCACAATGTTGTCCAGCACCTGAGCTGGGGTCATGGTGGGTTGCAGCTCCAGCAGCACGGCAACGTAACCGGTCACGTGAGGGCAAGCCATCGAGGTGCCCGACATCATTTTCGTACACGTGTCGCACCCGAACCCGACGCTGTTGATCATCTTGCCCGGCGCGAAGACGTCCATACAGGCTCCCGTGTTGGAGAAGGAAGCCGCCTCGTCCCCATTATCGGTGGCACCGACGTCAATGGTGACGCCGGAGGATGCCGGACTGAAGTTGCACGCGTCCAGACCGTTATTGCCGGAGGCCGCTACGGCCGTGATACCGTGCGTGTTGACGACCTCTCTCAGTCCGTTGTCTAAGGCTGGTGAGGAGTCGATGCCGAGGGATAGGGATATCACTTTAGGATTACTTGACTGGAAACTCGCGATGTATTCTAGGGCCGTTACGACCCCGCTCACCGCACCAGTACCGGAGCAGTCCAGTGCCCGTAGGCTGTACATGTTGGCCCCTTTGGCGACCCCGAAGCTGTTTCCCCCGACAACGCCGGCGACGTGGGACCCGTGCCCTTGGCAGTCGGACCCATTAAGGGTGCTACCCGTCAGTTGGTCGATGACGTCGAGGCCCGCGTATTTAGCCCTGCCGCCGAGGTCCGTGTGAGTGTAGCGGATTCCCGTGTCCACGATGAACACGTCCACTCCTTTGCCCGTTCCTTCGGGATTATACTGCCCGTCTAGGGGGGACGGGTGCTGGTCGATTCGGTCCAGGTTCCAGGGCACGCTCGCAGTCTGGGTCACGGATCCTTTGTTCGTTGCTTCCGACTGGGCTCTAAGCGTGCGTGACATCGCATTGCCCGAAGAAGGCATGTTGTCGCTGATACTCAAGTATGACCTGCGAATTGCCACGTCTTCCTCAATGGATGTTACTGAGGGATGTTTGTGGAGCTGTGGGGTATAGAGGAGGCGGATTGCAATTACAGAGTCTACCCTGTTGAGTGTGTGTGTGTGTGTGTGTGTGTGTGTGTGTGTGTGCGTGTGCGTGTGCATGTGTGTGTGTATTTCCCTTACACACAATTACTTTGGTATGCTTAATGTACTGCTGTGTGCATAACAGGTTATATTAATGGTTGTGTGTGTGTGTGTGTGTGTATTTCCCTTACACACAATTACTTTGGTATGCTTAATGTACTGCTGTGTGCATAACAGGTTATATTGGTGGTTGTGTGTGTGTGTGTGTGTGTGTGTGTGTGTGCGTGCGTGTGTGTGTGTCTTCAGTCATCAGTAAACGTTTGGATGGAGTTATGCATGGTTCTTACAATTATTAAAAAGGCAACTTCAATAACCTTACCAACTCCACCATTTTGCTGCTGAGTGTACCAGTAAAACCCTTTCCCGCACGTCGGAAAGTCGTGATGTGATCGGCGCGGAGCCTTTGCTTGCTAGCGGTGGTGGCATACCTCATGATGCTCAGCGTGCGATCCAATATCTCATCCGTCGCATCGCTGGACATCGTCACGATGTAGCGCCCCTTGATTTTCTTCTGTTGCGACTGTTCCGGCACCATTGACTCGTCCGCCGCCTCCACTTTGGCCTTCTCTTGGTCGTCCTTGGCCTGTAGGTACGCCTCCAAGGACTGCATGACGCGCAGGTTGTGGACTTCCGCTTGCGACGTTAGGCGCAGCGCGCTCGCAGTGTCCCAGTCGCTGTCGCTGGCGAAAACGTCCCGGTAGTAAGCCTGGACGTCTTGGATGTGGACAGTGTCGTCCTCGATGCCCTGAGCCCTCGCTCGCTCGGCGGATCTTCTCACCAATTTATCCCAGTGGTCGTGGTTGGTAGCTTTCGTCACTGTTTCGCTCCATTCGTCGATTGGACTCGCCGAAATCCCGAGCAGCAGCAATGATGCGCCCAGTAGGCAGGTAAGTAATCCCGTGTGCATCTAACTCTACTTCGCAACCGTTCGATTGGGTTTATCAGCTTCCGGAGGAATAGAGGAGGTAAACAGAATAAAGCGTCCCGGGGAATTCGCGTTCCTGAGTAATTGAACGATTACGTCAGTGGTATAAATTAATTACGGCCGGCGGAACCGCAGCATAAGTTAGTGCTAGTACGACAGTCATATGTACGGTTTGCAGGGGTGGCGCAACCGGGGGGGGGGGGGGGGGGGGGGGGGGGCAGGTCCGGCTTTGGCCGGACCAATCTTAATACTGAGCTTAAAAAATATATATTAGTTTCTTAAATCCTAATAATTGCACATGCAGTGTGGTCCAATTCATTATATATAAGCGCCTCTGTGTCTGCGTCATAATTGCACAATATTACATTACGAAGTATGGCAGCTATCGATTTAGAAAAACGTTTATGGCCACGCCCAAGCCGGACCAATGCTGAATTGCTTCCGGCCACCCCTGGTTTGTGATACACCTGTACCTTCTTCATCGCGTGATTTATAATATTCCACTTTTAAAAAATCACGGTAGTACGGTGGCAACTGAGGATCGAAATCTTGTAGAACGTCGTTCCAAATGATTGTATCATCGACGAGGTCTGCACCATCATCCATGCCATGTCACCCACTTATCCATTTTACTCTGGAACCATGCGAACAAAGTTAGGATTATAAAAGCCATTCTGGTACAAACCCATTCCATAGCTTCAGAAAACTACCTCCCCACTCCAGTGCAATTTTGACACTCAGGTCGCTTCATTAGAAAGGCCTAAGACCCCCCCCCCCCCCCTCCCCCCCCTCCCTCCCCCCCTCCCCCCCTCCCTCCCATCGACAAGGGTGTTAATATCATTTCCTGTTCTGTTGAGCACAGGCAGCATCAGTAATAGCAATGTGTCAGCTTGTCATATGTCCGATCAAATCTTTGACGTCATCTGTACTAATTTACATATTAGTGGTCAGGGTCATGTGACACAGAAGAAGAAAGATTTATTATTGGACTCAGGATCCGCATAAGCAAGTTGTCATAGCAACTGCGCAATACACATACAAATAACAAAAAGAGATAGGCACACAGAACATGTTTACCAGGGATGAAGATGTAAGGATGACATCATGGTACATACAGGAATAAATAGCACTTCTGAGACTTAAAAAAAGGTGCCTAAGTATCCTTCTTCCTTCGCAGCAGTTTTGGAAACAATCGTTTTTTCTCAGTTTTCTGAACAGCATCCACCTGAAACAGGTTGAACAGCCGATCAAATAAGTATAACTGACTGGCCCCCCCCCCCCCCCCTTCA
>OY811991.1:5205554-5310554 GCA_963681505.1 Eunapius fragilis
CCTCCACTCCATCGTTCAGCGATTGTTCAACTGGATTGTAGTCATATAAAGCTTTGAAGTACTTCGGAACAAACCCTTCAGAAAGAAAGAGTGCAGTAAAAAGAATCATACAAGAAACATGGGTGGAAACAGAATATCTCTCCCCTCTCAGTATTAACCAACCCCCTCCCACCACATGCAGGGTACACCCCTCCCCCCCACCCCCACTTACCACCGTGAACTCCATTGGACGGATGACCATTCACAACGTCACCCCCACCTCCCAACATCTCATCACACATCTCCTTGCTCAGCTGCACAGCCATGGAGTCTGAAGACTCGTACTGGGCCACAGACCTCACCGTGAGCACCAGGCTGGTCGGCCGCACTTTGAACATGCTGGGGGGCGTGTCCAGCGGCTCGAGCAGTGCCTGACACACGATCTCCTTGTCCTTGGTGGGCGTGGCTGTTCCCAACAGGTTGACACACTTGGTGCCGTTGAGGTAGATGGTGTAGCCTGTCACGGGGGAATCCCCTTCTACCTGTGGATCCGGGACGACGGCACGCCAGCTGACCAAAATAGCCGCATCCACTGCTTTTGAAACCTTTACATTGGAGGGGGGCTCAGGGTATTCTAGGTGTGGAAGAAAAGAAGTAGTGAGGGAGAGGAGGGGTTGGGTGGCGGTGGGTGGGAGGGAGGGGAGGGGAAGGAGAGGGAGGGAGGGGAAGGAGAGGGAGGGGAGGGGAAGGAGAGGGAGGGGAGGGGAAGGAGAGGGAGGGGAGGGGAAGGATAGGGAGGGGAGGGGAAGGAGAGGGAGGGGAGGGGAAGGAGAGGGAGGGGAGGGAAGGAGAGGGAGGTGGGACGGAGGGGGAGGGAGAGGGAGGGGGAGGGGTGGGAGAGGGAGGGGAAGAGGGAGGGGGAGGGGAGGGAGAGGAGGGAGAGAGGGATGGGGATGGGTGAGGAGGGAGAGGGAAAAGGATGGAGATGGTAAGAAAGTAGATGTAAAGAGAAAAGATGAAGCCCAACCAATGAACAAATATAAATATAGGTTCTCAATGTACATACGAGGATTAAGGATCACACACTTTGCTCAACATATGAGGGTTAAGGATCACATACCCTGCTCAACATACGAGGGTTAAGGATCACATACCCTGCTCAACATACGAGGGTTAAGGATCACATACCCTGCTCAACATACGAGGGTTAAGGATCACATACCCTGCTCAACATACGAGGGTTAAGGATCACACACTTTGCTCAACATACGAGGGTTAAGGATCACACACTTTGCTCAACATACGAGGGTTAAGGATCACACACTTTGCTCAACATACGAGGGTTAAGGATCACACACTCTGCTCAACCCACGAGGGTTAAGGACCAGTGGGATGCCCACACCTGCTCAACTTACGAGGGTTAAGAACCAGTGGTTGGCTAGGTTCAGAGAGTAGTCCCGAAGATGTCACTGTTTGTAGCGAGATCTTTACTCTCTAAGGAAAGCGATGCAAATATTCCCATGTAACAACCACTCTAGGCACTCCCAGGGCCCACACACACACGCAAATGTTCTATTTAAAGCACACACAACACATACCATATGTCTAGGGATATCTGACAGCATCACTGTTGTCTCCAGTGGGTTTCTGACAAACATTTTGACGTCTCCATTCACAGATATGTTATATCCCTGGGCATCTTGGGGGAGATACTGTGGAAGTTCCCATTTGATGGCTATTGTGTATACATTCCCCTCTACAAACTGCTTCAGGAGCTCCACACGTAATGGCGGACTGATGGCACTCTTATGGCTCTCCTCAATCTCTTCTTCCTCATCTTCCTCTCCCTCCTCCCCCTCTGGGATCTTGTCCAGGTTAAGCGATTTCCTTCTGATTGGTGGGGTTTCTGTGGTGGAGAACAAAAAAATTAATAAACCTGACAAAAAGGCACCTTATAAAGAACACCCTGGTGCACCAGCAACACCCCATATGACACCTCATGTGGTGCTCCAGCTACACCCCACTGCATACACATTCCTATACATGCCTCACTCCTCCCCTTTCCCTTCCCAACTCACTGCTCCTCCCCAGTCCCCTCCCAAACCTGGTGGCGTTTCATTCAGCTGTGCATCATCAGAAGTTCCATCAACCCTCTCCACGTAGTTGGAAGGGACCATACCACTGCGGCCATTCATCAGCTTGGCCAGGTAGAAGCCATCCTCATCCATGTCCCCTACCACATAGAGGTACTCCCCTGCTGTGATGGCCAGCTCTTGGTCGTAGCTTGGATTGGGTGAGGACTCTGATGGGTTGTAGCTGAACCGAGCTATGAAGAGGGAGGTGGTCTGGGGAGGAGGCTGCTGGGCAGTGTGGTCTGCAAAAGGGAGGGATTGGTGGAGAAGGGAGGGGAGGGGAGGGGAGGGGAGGAGAACCTGTATCATGTATGATTAGGGTATGGTTAGGGTTCAATAGGACGTCGACGTCCCCTGTACTTTTAATGCTTCAGCTCTGGGTAAGACAGGCTTAACAGGCTTGAGAACAAAATAGCAAGCACTTGGTTTGGGAGTGGGGTGAAACATGAAGCAAGGTTTTATTGTGGGTTGTGGCGTGGTCACCAAAGGGTTTCTTGCCCAATAACCACAAGTTTTTTCCTGTGTACTGATGATAACCACCAAGTACTTTTTCCCACTGTATTGAAGGGAAGATAGAGAAGCACCAACCACAGGGGAAAAAAAGCGTGTTCTGTACCTTGGGTTTAACCCTATCGACCTTGGGATCTGTTCCATCAAACGTATACAAAGTGCCTAAGACAACAGTGAATACATTTGATGGAACAGATCCCAAGGTCGATAGGATAAAACCCAAGGTCCGGAACATGATTTTTTCCCCTGTGAACCATACTCTACTCCAGTACTACCAACTAGTTTCAATATGGTTTTCAACTGCAGAGAATGATGAATTTATCTTTACCCAAGCAACACTGCGAGCAGACTATAGTTATTTAACTGCTGGTATCACTAAGACATCACAACTTGGTATAACTTTGGTGTAAACATTTAATCGAATTATACCAAAGTTATACCAAGTTACGTCTTAGTTATACCAGCATTTAACTAACCATAGCCTGCTAGCAGTGTTGATTGTTAAGCCTTCAGTTATACCAGCAGTTACAGTTAGTATAATCATAGCCTGCTCACAGTGCAAGGTACAAGTAATGTCATGACCTAACGCTTATGAATGAGTAATATCATTATTTTCCTAGACCACAAGCAACACCACCTGTGAGAGGAACACGTGATAGCATTGTGCTTACAGCCTTGCATTCAGCAGGCCTTGTGGAATGGGGGGGGAAAGATCTTGTGTGTGTGTGTGGGGGGGAGGGGGGATGGTTTAACTATTTAATTTAACTCATAGTCTAAATGGGATATAACACAACATCAATAGTCCTCTCTCCTCTTCCCCTCCCCCTCCCTCCCTTCCCTTCCACTCACTTGTCAGGGTCTCATCCTCACAGTCCATCACCTCAAGCCCCTGGGCACCTTCCACGCCAGCAGTCTCCACGACAACGGGCTCCATGGTCTCCACCACCCTGTGGAACAGGTCCTCATCGTCTTCCTCCACCGAGTACCTCTTCCCCAGACCATCATCGGGACCCTGCGCCGCATCAGCACCCGTGTTCTTATCAGGAGAGGGTAACAGCCCGAGGAGCGATGACGGTCCACTGCTGACGCTCCCCTCCCCTTCCCCCACACCTTCCCTGGCATCCCCCACAACCACCACACCAGACCTCCTGTCCACGTCGCTCAGGAGAGAAGCAGTGCTCTGCTGTGCAGAAGAGTCGATGGCTTCGTACGGATCGGGTACGTCAAACCCCGCCTTCCTCATCTCCGAGTGGAGGTTGGCTTCCAGGCTGCACGTGGAGAGGCTGGCCCCACCCCCTTGGCCCTGTCTGGTCGAGGACGCCGACGTTGGTCTGGCCCTTACGTCTGACACGCCCCCTGTGACATCAGTGATGGCATTGGGAGGGCCTGGGGAGGAGGGCAATGAGATGCTCTCGGCCACTTGAGAGGGGAGGGTGTCAGTGGAAGGGTGGGCTGCAGAAGCCAAAGGGTTAAAAGTGCTAGTGCTGGACGGAATGAAGTCGGTCTGAGTTGTGGCACAGCTCTGGGCCAATCTGGGCGTCCTCTCTCTGGAGTCCACCATCTTCTGGAGCTCTTCAAGTGTGGACCTAAGGCTGTCACAGAACTTCTCCTTGGCTACTATCGTAGCTTCTAGCTCCTCAGCCTTATGCTGCAAGAGGACCAGTAACCATGACAAGCAATATTTAGTACCACATATGGGCAGTGATGTACGTGTGTGCGTGGTTGTGTGTGGGAGGCATACCACATGTGCATGTGTGGAGGTGATGTGTGCATGTGTGGAGGTGATGTGTGCATGTGTGGAAGTGATGTGTGCACCTGTGGAGGTGACATGTATGCATGTGTGGTGTGACATACCATGTGTGCATCCAATTCATTTGCTCTCTCTTCAAGTTCAGTTTTCTTGCTCTAAAATTAGACGATGACTTCAAGTTATTTCAAACTACAGACAACATTCACAATTACATCACACGGGGGTCCCTTCACCATTACACCACACCCACTGCCCCCTCAACACCACACCCACTGCCCCTCAACATTACACCCACTGCCCCTCAACATTACACCCACTACCCCTCAACATTACACCCACTGCTCCCTCACACACACTACCCCTCGCAACACTTTTCCTGCATTATCCTTCCCCTTCACACATACTTAATTTTAATATAATGGAGCCCAATGTTGCAATGACATCGCCATGGTAACATTTAAACCAGCACTGACCAGCTCCAGCTGTGCAATCATGGCTTCCCTCTGGCTGAGTTCTCCCCTCAGTCCAGCTAGCTCTGTCTCCAAAATGGTGCAGCGTTCCTGGGTCACTTCCAGCTCGCGGCCTATCTCCATGGCTTGCATCTTCAGTTCCTCCAGCTGCCTTATCTTCTTGTCCTTGGCCACGCCCTCTTCCTGAAGCTCCTTCAACTGGCTCTGCAACTTGGTGCACTCCTCCTTGAACTGCAAAGTACATGACGCTATAAATAGCCTCGGTTACCATGACACTGGACACAACCAAACACGTAGTTAGATGCCAGGGTAGCAAAACATTCTTTAAGTAGTGTCATATTGGTTCAAATTTATAGGGTATGTTTCCACCAAAAAAAAAAAAAACCTGGACACCCTCTACAGGAGTTTGAAATCGGATGCCATCATTCAAGCAGATACCTATCATCTCAACCTAACAACATAAGTATGCTTATTATGGATGGTACGGGAACTGCAGGTAGTTTGTGATGGGCCTGGGGATCAGGGTGGGGGTATATTCTTATGGGGGATTTTTACACATTCATCACATGTCGCTGGATAAAATCTGCTATCTGGTACTGTCCCTCATCACCCACATATGGGGGTACTTAATTTGCTGGCAGGCATAAGGAATGATGAGGGAGGGGAGGGGGAGGTTGGAAGAGGGGAACTCACTTCAGACAGCTCACGGATCTTAGCATCCAAACTGGCCTTCTCGCTGACCAGCTCACGAATATAAGCGTCCATTCTCATTTTCTCGCTCACGTGACTCCTGATCTGCGCCTGCAGGTGATCGATCTCTGGTCCCATTCCCGTTCCACGTGCCTGCTCCTCCCCCCTGCTCCCCGAAGCTGCGCCCCTACTTCCTGTCCCCTCGCTCCTGGACTCGAGTGCTTCCAGAAGGGGACCGTTGTCTTGGCTACCCTCTGAGAGGGACACAGAGTGCTGCAGCTCAGACACAGGGGAGTCCTGGGGTCTGTCCACAGAGTCCACTGTGGGAGGTCTTGGGCTCATGGCCTCTATGCGCCTCTTCAGCTGCTCGTTCTCCTCCGTGAGACGCTCCACCTGCTCTTTAAGGACACCAGCTTCAACGTCCTTCTTGGTGACGTTCTCAATCTGTTCCATGTCCGGGAGTTGCTATGGGAATCAGGTTACCAAGGGAAGGGAAAGGGAAAGGGAAGGGGTAGGAGGAAATTAGAGGGAAGAGTAAAGAAGGAGAGAGTGTGGATAAGAGGGAGTGTGAGTGAGGGACAGTGGGTTAGGGATAGTGTGAGTGAGGGACAGGAGTGTGTTGGGACAGTAGGGATAGTGGGTAGGACAGTGGGATAAGGGACACTGTAAATGCTCCACACTGCGTGGTGTGTGTGTGTGTGTGCATGTGCGTGTGTGTGTGTGTGTGGTGGTCACTTACAGCATATAGCCTCGACATGATCTTCTCCAGCCTAAGCTTCTCCATGGACATGGCTTTGAGGTTCTTCTCCAGTAGTGAAGACCCATCGGAGGCAGCCTTACTTACTCCTTCCGCATCAAGCTAACCAGTAACAGGGTGGCATTAATTAGGATACTTGAAACAAGTGTGCATGTCCTTATAATTTCATTGGGCAAAACAATATACCCACCCTGGTCCCCAGTTCCATCACAAGCTATCTGCAGTCCCCCCTACCTCCCTACTTCTTACAAGTGCCCCTCACTCCTCCCACCCTAAACATCATTATGGTAACCCTCCTTATATTAAATAGACGCTAAAAGGCAGTGTGCCTTTTTAACATGGGACTATGGCCTCAATTTGAACTACAGGCTGCAAGGGGCTTTGAAGTACATTGCCTGGCTGTTTCAACTTGTACATAATCAAACATAGGCCTAGACCAAGTAATCAATAACATTATCTGTTGTTGTACACACAGATGTTTGCTAAACTACAAAAAAAGAACAGTTTCATTATGATGTCCTTAGAAGTTATGATAAATATACATTAGCCAACCAGCCCCCCTCCCCCTCCAATAGATTAGCCAGCCCCCCAAATAGATTAGCCAGCCCTCCAATAGATTAGCCAGCCCCCCAATAGATTAGCCAGCCTTCCAATACATCAACCAGCTCCCCCAATAGATTAGCCAACCCCCCAATAGATTAGCCAGCCCCCTAATAGATTAGCCAGCCCCCCAATAGATTAGCCAGCCCCCTAATAGATTAGCCAGCCCCCCAATAGATTAGCCAGCCTTCCATTAGCCAGCCCCCCCAAATACATTAGCCAGCCATCCAGTACATTAGTGTCTCTGGGACAGGCAATATTACTGGTCCCCAGGAACAATACCTACAGTGCCTGTCTCAAACCTGCCTTGGCCAGTTTCTGCTTCAGCTTCTCAATCTCCTTATCCCTGGTGTGGATCTGCTTAGTGTACTCAGAGATATCCTTTGCGTGTTGACGTGAGAGGCTCTTCTTAATCTGCTGTTCAGAGTCAGCCGGAGTTGTTACCTTGGCTTGCTGTGTGTTGTGTGTGTGTGTGTGTGTGTGTGTGTGTGTGTGTGTGTGTGTGTGTGTGTGTGTGTGTGGTGTGTATGTGTGTATATACATGTGTAAGGTGGAAGTGTGTATTTAGTAAAGGAGATATCAAAGTACCATGTGTGTGTGTGTGTATGTGTGTGTGTATGTGTGTGTGTATGTGTGTATGTGTGTGTGTGTGTGTGTGTGTGTGGTATACCAAGGAGGAATGCATGCACCTCTGTCCAGTCACCAACTCTCCACATTCCATGCACAAATTTGAGCAAAAGCACCAACACACACCCACACAACACACCAACACAACACTGCCGAACTGATGTCACTACACACATACCCCACACGTTGTGCACAAAGGTGAACTGATGCCACTACACACATACCCCACACGTTGAGCACAAAGGTGAACTGATGCCACTACACACATACCCCACACCTTGAGCACAAAGGTGAACTGATGCCACTACACACATACCCCACACGTTGTGCACAGAGGTGAACTGATGCCACTACACACATACCCCACACGTTGAGCACAAAGGTGAACTGATGCCACTACACACATACCCCACACCTTGAGCACAAAGGTGAACTGATGCCACTACACACATACCCCACACGTTGAGCACAAAGGTGAACTGATGCCACTACACACATACCCCACACGTTGGGCACAAAGGTGAACTGATGCCACTACACACATACCCCACACGTTGAGCACAAAGGTGAACTGATGCCACTACACACATACCCCACACGTTGGGCACAAAGGTGAACTGATGCCACTACACACATACCCCACACGTTGGGCACAAAGGTGAACTGATGCCACTACACACATACCCCACACGTTGAGCACAAAGGTGAACTGATGCCACTACACACATACCCCACACGTTGAGCACAAAGGATATGTACATATCAAATTCCACATGCACTGGCAGCATGTAGTCATGCTAATGATATGAGCACACACACTCATGCACACACACACATGCACACACCCACGCACACACACACATGCACACACACACACATGCACACACCCACGCACACACACCAGCTGCTCGTTCTCAAGCTTCAAAGCCTTGTACTTGTCGTCGACATTCTTTGCCAGGGTAACCAGTTCAGCGTTCTTCTTCCTCAGCTGCTTCACTTTCTCTTCCAACTGCTTCACACTCTTACTGCCGCCATTTTCATCCACTTTCTCCAGCACCAGTTTCTTGCGCTGGGGTGGACCAAAGCATAAAACTGTTGCTATGGTAACATCCCCATAAAAAAAGAGACATATAATTTAATACCCTAGCTGAAAGCACACACAACACCCTCTCTCCCCTCCTGTCCCTCCTTTTATTCATGGCTACCATTGACAGTTTATGAAAGAACAGTTGAGCCTCAAGGAATGCCTGGAAAAGCAGACAACACCCAGAAATTTAGAACAAAAGCTGGTGATGTGATGTGATGAGGTGTGGGTGTGGTGAGGTGTGTGTGGTGAGGCATGGCACAATGATGTGGGTGTGGCACAGAAAGGGATGCATGACCACCCAGTGACAGAGGAGGCTGGCCATTGAACTGGATCATTTGGAGACATGTAACGATACCCTGAGGTCTAGTCTCAGCACACAATGGGAAGGAATGCAGTGTACTGTTGCAAGGTCACACATCAATTCCCCCCCACCCCTCCCCCCCACTCACCTTAGTCATCCTCACCTCACACAACTTCACTCACCCTCAAGTCACCCCACACAACTTCACTCACCCTCAAGTCACCCCACATAACTTCACTCACCCTCAAGTCACCCCACACAACTTCACTCACCCTCAAGTCACCTCACACAACTTCACTCACCCTCAAGTCACCACACACAACTTCACTCACCCTCAAGTCACCCCACATAACTTCACTCACCCTCAAGTCACCCCACACAACTTCACTCACCCTCAAGTCACCCCACACAACTTCACTCACCCTCAAGTCACCCCACACAACTTCACTCACCCTCAAGTCACCCCACACAACTTCACTCACCCTCAAGTCACCTCACACAACTTCACTCACCCTCAAGTCACCCCACACAACTTCACTCACCCTCAAGTCACCCCACACAACTTCACTCACCCTCAAGTCACCCCACACAACTTCACTCACCCTCAAGTCACCTCACATAACTTCACTCACCCTCAAGTCACCTCACATAACTTCACTCACCCTCAAGTCACCTCACATAACTTCACTCACCCTCAAGTCACCTCACACAACTTCACTCACCCTCAAGTCACCTCACACAACTTCACTCACCCTCAAGTCACCTCACATAACTTCACTCACCCTCAAGTCACCTCACACAATTTCACTCACCCTCAAGTCACTTCACACAACTTCACTCACCCTCAAGTCACCTCACACAACTTCACTCACCCTCAAGTCACCTCACACAACTTCACTCACCCTCAGGTCACCTCACATAACTTCACTCACCCTCAAGTCACCTCACATAACTTCACTCACCCTCAAGTCACCCCACAGAACTTCACTCACCCTCAAGTCACCCCACACAACTTCACTCACCCTCAAGTCACCCCACACAACTTCACTCACCCTCAAGTCACCTCACACAACTTCACTCACCCTCAAGTCACCTCACACAACTTCACTCACCCTCAAGTCACCTCACATAACTTCACTCACCCTCAAGTCACCTCACACAATTTCACTCACCCTCAAGTCACTTCACACAACTTCACTCACCCTCAAGTCACCCCACACAACTTCACTCACCCTCAAGTCACCCCACACAACTTCACTCACCCTCAAGTCACCTCACACTTGCACAAGATGCACTTACACACCTCCATGCCCCCACACATCATCACACCTTGAAGCCACCCCCTCCACACCCCACACATCATCACAGCTACACACCTCCACACAACTTACCAGGGCAGCATTTTCCTGCTTCATCTCCATCTTTTCATCCTCAGCTTTCCTCACCATGGTTTCCAGCTCCTCTATCCTCTTCTGGAGCACACCAGGAGCACCTGACAGCTGGAGGGAGGGGCAGTTGCCATGGAGATATCATATTAAGTACCTAAATATTAAAACCTACACCTCCACCCACCACATTGCTACGCCAAAAATATTCCTGATGGCCTCATTACTCAATGCCCAAATGAAGTGAGGTGTGTTTTAGGGATCAATTGGTGTTCATAATGGACTGTGAACATACATCACTTGCAGCCACCCCTCCCCCTCCACCCCCCCAAAGGTCAGTCCAGCTGCTGACACAAACAGCCACCATTGTACAGTACCAATGGCCACCAGCTGCAGTAGCTAAACCATGTATCCATGGAGCTCTCTTTCTCAAGCCCAAACTGCTGTCAATTCATTCCCATCCCTCCATTCCCCTCCTCCTCCTCCTCATACCTTAGGAACAGCCATTTGTCGCAACGACTCATCGCCACGCACATCCCCACCGCCCGACACGTTGCCTAGCGACGACTTTAACCCCTTTATCACGGTCAGCTCCTCCACGAGGGCCTCCCTCTCCTGTATGGCGATCTGGGCGTGGTACTCGATGGCCTGCAAGTCCTGCTCCTTCTCCGATATGATCCTCTCGGCTAGCTTGAGCTGAGCCATGTCCCTCTGGGCCTCCGCCTTTGTCTGCCTCAGTAGGTCCTGTATCTCCACCTCGTGGTCCGCCTTCAGTCGCCGTATCTGCTCTGCCAGCGCCTTGTTCTCCTGCCTCAGGGTCTGGGCCTGGCTCTCTAATTGGAACGTCTGCTCCCCGAGGATGAATACTTCCCTGGTGAGGTTGCTCTCCCTCTCGGAGATGGGCCCGCCCGAGAGCAGTCCTTCGATGTGTTCCCTGGCGAGCTTGCGCTCCGCTTCAACGGCCTGCCTCAACTGGTCCTCGCAGTCCTTGGACATCTTGCGCTGTAGCTTTTTAAGCTCTTCGTCCTTGTCCCTCACGAGCGCCTTCAGCTCCTGGTCCTTCTGTTTAGCGAGTGCGTCCTCCATTTTCTTCAGTTCCAACTGCTTCTCGAGGTCCTTTTTCCTGATGGCGGCTTCCACGGATGACTCGAGTCGTCTCTCGTGGTCTTCGCGGAGTTTCTTCACCTCCCCGGCGTTGGCGCTCTGCAGGGTTCTCGTCTTCTGCTTCTCCACCTCCAGGTCTGTTTTCAGCTTGGTCACCTGCTTCCTCAGTTCGTCTATAATCCTGGCATCGGTGGGGTCAGCGGCGTCGCCAACCAGGGACCTTCCGTCACATAGTAAATCTTTGAATACCTTTTCCGTCTGAGCCATTCACGCATATCACTTCTTTTATTTTTGTGTGTGTTATTATACGCGACCCGACAACATACATAAAGCCTTGTCCATCTTTGTAAACTTGGCCCGCATGGTAAGTTCCGCCCCCAAATATATTAGTTATATTAAGTAGTTAATTAAATCCATACATGTACACAGACATATACCTCTCTGTCGGTACATCGCAAAGCGGCACGTTCATCAACGTTCTCAATTTTCATACGCTGAACTCATAGCGCTCTGTTTATATTTCCACGTACCGTTTCCATTCGTTCAGCTGTATCTCAACCAGACGTCACTGTATTACGCAAGTGCCTATTTTAGGGCGCAGTTATGTCAAGCCACCACAAGTTATTGAAAAATATTTCGGTATTTCGGCAAAGCGCGGGAGTAAACGGATATGAGTAAACACCTAATACTGAATAGTTATAGCATGTAAACAAATAAGCAGCACGATATGGTAATCTCCATCAAATGGTTACAGCGCATGAATGCACAATTAATTACCGCTGCGTTCCATCGTCACAAATGATAATTTTAGTACCTGTACCAATATAGATTACATAGCTTATTTATGGTTGCACTAATATTTGAGTCAAAACTTGGAGGCAACATACATACATGTAGTGTACTTGTAATAGTTGAATTTTACAGGCTCCAACGTTTGCTCGAAAAGACGGTAGTTTGATTTTCGATGGCTAAAGCATGCAATACGAAAACATGTGATAATAAAAATAAATTGGCTGCACATAAACAACATGAACACAACGACATCAATATGTATTAGCCACAATCAATGTCATCAAGTCTTCAGTAGCCCCACCTAGGGTAGAAACTTTAGGGTAGAAACTTTAGGGTAGAAACATCAGTTAGCATTAGCACCACCTAGGGTAGAAACATTTGCACCACCTAAGGGTTGAAACAATAGCACCACCTAGGGTAGAAAGATTAGCACCACCTAGGGTAGAAACATTAGCACCACCTAGGGTAGAAAGATTAGCACCACCTAGGGTAGAAAGATTAGCACCACCTAGGGTAGAAATATTAGCACCACCTAAGGGTTGAAACATTAGCACCACCTAGGGTAGAAACATTAGCACCACCTAGGGTAGAAAGATTAGCACCTGCACCCAGGGTATAAACAGTTTCCATGCATATCAAGTGTGCAAGCAAATTGATTCCATCACAATTGAGAATTTAAGGTAGCAAAAATAAAATGTAAACCAGAGCTCACCTGGCAGATGGATGAACAGTGAACCTCTACAATATCCAGAAGGAACGACCCTCCATCTTACCTTATGTTTGTGTGGTGGCATGCAGATCTTTGTGAAGATACTGACTGGTCAGACATCCCCTTGGAGGTTGAGCCAAGCGATACCATTGACAAAGTGAATACCAAAATCCCAGGTTTAAGTTTATAACAAATAATTTATATAATTACAAAACCTTATGTGCATGTGCAGGAATTATGATTTCATCCCAATGTGATTATAACAATGAAGAATGACATGTTCTCTATTAAAAAATCTGCAGTAGCCAGCATCGGTGATGTCACCATTATGGCTCTGGCACGAGGATGACCCCAAGTTTGCCATCCAGGGTTGAACCAGGAGATTCAATAAATGAAAATGCTTTGGTTCCCCATGCTCCATGCATCTCCACAGCTAGAGGTTGCAACACCACCCTAGTTCAGAGCACATACTTGGATTATTAGAAAATCAAAAATGCTAAGACGTTTGCATGTTCATCTAAATAGTATTTGGAACAGAATAATTATATGGGAAAAGCAGTTTTCAAATTATTTCATATTCTAACAGACACCTATGTCCTCTACAAATTCTTTCTCTGTACATCATGGAGTTACAGTGGCCTGATTTTTTAATTACCCGTACATCTTAATTGCATGCACGCGTCAACTTTGATGCTCTTCCTAGAAATTTTATAATATTTCATATTCTAACAGACACCTATGTCCTCTATAAATTCTTTCTCTGTCCATCATGGAGTTACAGTGGCCTGATTTTTAAATTACGTGTACATCTTAATTGCACGCGTCAACTTTGATGCTCCTTCCTGGAAATTTTATAATATGCGCTCGGTCCGTTCAGTTTCGCTGCCTCGACCCTGTTCGACTTGAATAAATAGGCTATTCTGTAGCTATGGCTATGAATACAAATTATTGTATTCCAGTTCTAATCACTTTTGATCCTCAAATTAGTATGCCGTGTCATCTTGCCTTTTTAGACGTTTCTCCATTTTGCCGTCATTGCCTCCCCCTGCTCCTCATGACAGGATAAGTTAATATTACTCCCTTTCTTTCTAATTACCTTATGCCATCCGGCCGCCCTACCTTGAGCTGAAGCATTCGATTTTAAACACCCAGCCTATATATGAAACTGCCAAAGTAAGTCGAGGGGTAGGTGCCGTGTATGTGTACAGATATCTCTGAATTCAATTGCATGCCGCGGCCTGATGGTCCATTGCAGGTGTTTTGTTCTCTTTCTTATCCACTTTGCTACTTTTAGGTTTGCTTTTGAAGTAATGAGTAAAACTTGATGGAATACATTATAGACCTCAACACTTATCCTCTTCCTTGGTTAGAGCCACTAACAGATATTCTTACAGAATAGTTCATTTGTGTTTGCAGCAGTCAGCTAGTTGCTGAAATTGTTGCATCTGAATATGTCTACTACGTCACTGTAACAATCATAATCATGTCGTGAAAAGAAAAAAAAGAACTGTCCTGGTCAGTGCTTGGATGTCTAACCGTAAATACAGTACCTAAATACCCAATCCGGGTCGGCGGGTTGTACACACCAGGCAATTCCAAAAATGTATCAAATATGAACTAGCGCGCATCAATGTATCATATATGGGCACATATATGATACACATATGTTATCTGGAACATACATTTATCGGTACCAAATATTGCAACGCACATATGAGCCACATATACGTTACAAATGTAGCACATGGAACAAATATGTGAAACATATGACGCCCATATTGGCACTAACAAAATGGCGCCAGTATACGAGTCCACTATTATAATACAACCTGTTAACAGGGCTATGAGGTTCACCGGGCTCTAGTTTCTATGATGCTCGCGATCGGCTATAGAGACATACTTGCACTTTGGCGTGTACCTTTAAGTGTCTGCACCCCACGATTCACACTCAAATCACGTGATCTTCTTTGACGCCATGAATAGTGCAACAGTACATGTACCAGTGTACAGACTGTTACGTTCCACTGAGGCCATAGCGTTTTATGCCAGCTAGCTGCATATTTTTTACGTTTGCCTCTACATAAGGAGCTTAAAAAGTCGGGCGCGAAAGATGATTTCGCGGGAGGGGGCTAATCGGGCGTCTACAAGCTATCTTCGACTTCTATGTCTCTGGTTCAGACTGGCTGTATACAAAGGTCTTTCAATATGAACCTGCCTGTACGGGAGTGGGCGTATCTGTTACACTGGATGTTTTTTAATTTATCATATAAGCATTTCGTTTATTTTTAATAACGGAGCCCCATGTCCAGTATTTTATGTTGCAATTGATACAAATTATGCCCCACAGGTGTTGATAGATATTTCAGAATTTGCAACATTCAATTTGAATATCCGCCAGAACTTCGTCGTCATCAACTATCCAGCAGCCACGAGAGTTTGCTACAGCTCTTGAGTCTCATGAGACAAATGAGGTAAGTGATGTGCAAGTACAATATAAATATCCACACTATTTCATTTATGCAGTTTAATATAGACAGAGTTGACTATGATGTCAATTTTGATTCCATGTGCCCTGAAGTGCCCCGCTGCCCTGAAGTACCAACCACAGAGGAATCAGCATGTGAAAGCATTGCATCAGGAGGTTCTGACTCTGAATCAGATATTCAGTCTGAATCTGAATGTGTAGACACTACCATGGCAATGACAAGTAAGTTAAATCTTGCTGCTGGAAATTATATTGTTAAATCTTCTTGTATTCAGAGTATTGCAGCATCTGGAAATTGGTACAGATCGTGATACAGAACCATTTCCTTCTGAATGATTTGCACTTCTGTATGCATTTCTTCACAGTACTCGTCCTCCAGTATGTTGTGCTTTGGAAGTGATGAATCGACAGTAATTGGATTTGCATACATACTGTTAGGGGGAAAGAAATATGAAGTTTATTTGCCACATTTTCAAAACGGACAATCCTTCGTCACCATCATTGTATCAGTTAAAGAAATTTAACTTGCCTGGCTATGCAGCACCATCTCTGGTATGTGTAAGTATATGCATGTTATTTTATCACACAAAGTATATATCTTATACAGACTGCCAACATTCCATTTAGATGCATACTGAGGCTGGAGAAACCTTTTATCTAAATGGGCCCATTGATGTTGTGTGGCGTTGTTTTAGAAATCCTGATATCAGCAGCTCTATATAAAGGTTGCCAGTATCACACACGGATGTTGTATTGTAAGTCGTATTGCCGATCTTTTAGTTCAGTGAAATATTAACTTTGCAAGTGTATAATTCATAGTGAGATGTGGGAGGTTGATAAATGGAACAAGGAGGCAGCCTATCAAGCTGTTACAATTCTGTACAAGGGCGAGGTCATATATGTCAATGACTTCATCGAATTTAATAATGATTACCTTCGTTCTTAACCGGTGGTAGCTAAAGTACAGCGATATTGGATTGATGTTAGCTCATCTTAAGCATGACATTGTACATTTGTATACATTTAAATGTAATTCTAGGCACGTGATAAGGAGATTCCTGTGTCAGTTCTCCCCCTGTACAATATGTGGCAGTATTCCAAGCTATTTCCCAGTGCATCACTTACTTTAACAGCAGAAGATGATACTCTTTTCCTTGGTGATGAAGTCACTATAAAGGAAAATCAGATTGTCAGAGTACTGCCTGTGCCCAATTCTGTTGCAATTCTGGTACAGAGATCTTATATCTGGTATCAGATGGATTCAGAGGTTCATCTTCATAGCATTGAAATACAGTGATTTACTATTATCCTTCTCTGCAAAATGCTTCAACTCTCCACTTCCTATAAGAGGAAAGCCAAAGGAATGGCTGTGGTTGTTGCTCCATTATTGCTGTACTCTGATGATCTCAGTGGAACCGCAGCAAACAATGGAATCTGTTAGACGTATGGTGCTTGCTTTTGGCTGGTCTTCCAAAAAAGCTAAACCATCAACTCCATCACATTCATCTGTTGTGTGCATCTAATACCGCAACAGCTGTTGCCATGATGAGTGCTGTTGTCAAAGATCTTTGTACGCTGGAAAAGGGAGAGGAGATGTTTGATGCCAAGTCCAACCAGAGTGTACTCCAGTGCTTGCGATACTCTGTGACAATCCCAAAGCATCACAAATTCTTGACCACATGACTGGAGGACCAATAATGTTCTGCAAAGTGTGTAAGGTATGTACAGTCATTTAATTCCAACCTGCTGTACAGTTCATTCCCTTATAGGCCAATGTAAATGACTCACCTGATGTGATAGGGATTATGCAAAGTAAGGAGGCAAGCATCTCTGAATTTCAGAAAATTAAATTGCTTCAGCACGTAGGAAACGGCAAACTGGGCTGAAGACTGCATCTGGGCTGTGTGATCAGCAAACAGCAATATTAGACGTATCGATTGATGCTTTTCGGTAAGTTTGCAATGTAAAATATATAATTTGATCTCATTTTTTAAACATACAGGTGTACTCCTCTTGAGGCATTGCACACACTTTTGCTGGGACTACTCAAATACTTTGTTCGCACCCTTCTGGTTAAATTTAAGAGCAAAGACAAGCTGAGGCTTCAGGCTTTTATGGAGGCCTTCAATTACTCTGGATTTCATGTGAAGCCTAGGGTAAAGCGAATATGCCGATATTCGGGTTCCCTGGTTGGCAGAGATCTGAAAGCTTTTGCTCAGATGTCACTGTTTGCTCTCCAAATATATTTAACAATCGGAGAGATGGCAATGTGGACAACACTGATAAATGTAAGGCTGTTCAACGATGAACTTAAATTGAACACTGTTTTCTGATTTTAAAGGTGTTTAGGATTGTTTACTGTGACGTGGTGAAGCAAAGTTGCATAAGTGATTACAAAGTGGCTTGCAATGCCTTTGTACAAGCTGTAAAAACACACGAACCACCTTTTTTGAGGAAGTACAAAATTCACCTTCTGCTTCATCTACCTCAATGTCTTCGTGATTATGGCCCACCATCAAGTTACAATACTGAGAGTTATGAATTTTTAAAGCTATCCACTTATCCATAAATAATCTACCAGTACAGGTGCGAGGCATTCAATTCTCTAGTAAGAGAGAGGAACATTCACCCTCATCGCCATTCACCAAGCCATGATATAGCAGTTGGTTTTGCTGTATGTGAACAGTTTGAACACATTGTATCTGGTGGACTATATGGACCAAATAATGACAGGTATGTTATTCCCAACTGACTATTGCTATAATATTTAGCCTAGTTGCACTGTTTTACATGCAGGTGTAGCAGTGATATACTGAGGCTGCTTAAATCACCTGAAGTGCAACAATTTATGTATGGTGGTGAAAAGCAGTCAAAACCAAACGTTAGCATAAAGAAGGTATGTATATTCATGAAATAATAAAGAGCTTAACAACACTTATTTTTTTCTGTACACACATGTACACTAACCAGACAAGCACAACATTATCCAGTATTAAGATACAAAGAGTGGATGGACTAATTGGCACAGTTGACTCTGTACTTAAAGGAGAAGAGTGTTAACTTATGGGAGTGCCCCCTTTAAGGCTGGACTAGTAGTATGGACTACTGCAGCAACTCATGTGCAGGCAGCAGAGGGGGTGAGAAAGTGAAAGTACAAGATTATGTCACATTTAAGTATGATGGCAAGGTGAATAAAGCCACTATTTTTACTTGATAAGCACCTGATGTATTAATTACCCTTTCGACTTTTTAGGAAATGTATGGAATTTTAATGGCTACTTTTGTGACAGAAAGCAACCCACAGTGGTACTGTATTCTCAACACATTTGAACTGTTGGGTGTTCAAAACAGTCTGAACTGTCCTCTGATGGTTTTTGACAAATGCTCTAGTGATTGTGCCATCCTTATCTGTAGAGAATTCTATCTCAATCTGCCATGACTGTGGGCCTACGTGCACATATAAGGAACATGGCAATGGAAAGATAACATATGTGCATGATTGGCCAAATAATATGTATGCCTTTAACATAAACTGTATGAGTACTAGTATGTTATGTATGTATGTTTATAAGGACATTATCAGGGAACCAGTGATACAAGAAGCATGTGAAGTAGCAGGCGAACCCTTCTTAATAGCTGACCTTGGTGTACGAGGGGTTTGGCAGCCTCAGACTCAAGCACTTTTTGACGTACATGTGATAGACACTGATGCACCCTCTCATGTTCAAAGAAGTGTGGCAGCAGTCCTAGCATCAGCTGAAACAGAAAAAAAGAAAAAATACAACAATGCAGCTATTGCTAGACGAGCCTCATTTACACCATTTGTGGTATCAGTTGATGGTGCCTTGGGATGTGAAGCAACCAACTATCTTAAACACCTCTCTGAGCACATCTGCATGAAATGGGGAAAGTCCTATGGAGAAGTGATGGGATGGCTGAGGGCCAGTTTGTCATTTGCAATCATTAGAGCCACTGATTTGTGTCTCCGGGGATCTCGTATCAGATGGAGGAGTGTTATGGATATGGCTGATGGCATAGGACTTCCCTATATAGTAGAATAGTTAGTTCTTCCAATAATATTTCCCAATATTTATTTATTTCATTTCTTCTCTGGTATTATAGATTCTATACTTACTTAATTATTCTATGTATGTATTCCTTGTTTTTTTTATTATTATTTTTAATAATATATAATTAAAAAAAAAAAAGTAGATGTGTATTCATTGTTAGGCATCCCAATCATTCTTCTATGTTAACATGCTCGTTTTGCCATGTACATGTATTAAAATCACTTCATAGCTTGAGATCATGTTTTATGTATTCAAAATTTGAATTGTGAATGATAAAATGTCCAACAATCTAAAATGATAGATGAAATCAGACTGCAAGATTGTAATGTAGGCATGTAGGCTGTGGTCAGCTCATTGATCATCATCCCTGCGCTTAATTGCCAGCTATGTAGTCTTGATTTTGGATCTCAAGACCATCAGAAATGCCAAGCTGACTGGCACCTGTGGGGATGTGGCTATCCTCCTCCATAATTGACATCCAGTCAATATCTCTGTCATCGCATAGCCACTCTTTAAACTTCTCATATAAATTGGCAGTATCACCTCCATGTCTGATGAAATTATGCTTCAATTTAAAAAAAAGAAAAGGAAAAAAAACCAAAGATTCAGATTCTGCATGATCTATCTGAACCTGCGGCAGCAGGTTCAATATAGGATTGATTGAGGGTTAATGAATGTCATTAATAAAACTTCACTAGCGTCTGGGAGGGACAACGGAGAAACGAATCGCTTATCTCTTTATCGCAATGGAATGAGAGCACAACGACCTACAGTTCTACGTTGGTTCCGTGTCAAAAAACGGTGTGGTTATAGAGAAACAAACGATTTCCTATTTCTCGTGCCCAGTCCTAAAATAATTCTTGGTCATCGTCGTCGTCTTATTCTTAGGAAGGTATAACTCGAGCTACGAACGGTTTTGAAGAACGGCAATAGTACCAATCGCTTCGAAATTTACCGGCACGTTATCCTTACATGTCATATAGACACATATATATCAAGTTCTGTTAAATAATGATAAATAATAGATTTTTATTAATAATGCAGCTCGTCTAGCCATCCAAATGGAATGCAGCAAATCACAGGCTACCACCGTCCTGTACCAGAGGCTAAGCCTTTCGCTCGTGAGAGCCAATGCTAGAGCCTTGCTCTCCCGTGCAAGGTCTCGGCATTCGGAGGGGGGGGGGGGGGGGGGGGGGGGGTTGAGGTGTGTGGGTGTGGGGTGGTTGCTGCTGTGACTTGATATGGTGTATCATCATGTATTTCCATGTTTATAATTATTATTATTATTATTGCCATGAATACACGAATATACAGCAGTAAGTTTATATGATACAATTATTAATAATTTAATACTCTAACCTGCACTAAATTTATACATGTTCCTATCGCGCGCAGCATAGATTGAATACCTTACGTAAGGTCTTCTATCTATGATCGCAGTTAGTCTCGTACCCAGACCGTCTATGACGTAAGCGATTATCGCTGTAAACAGTATAATCACTACGTCCATACCATACGGTCTGGGAAACAAGTCAAAGATTTTTGTTCCAGCGTCCCTGATTTTTGAAGACGCTGTTTATATCTAAATATAGCGTGACGTAATGATCAAGGGAGAAATTAACCCAATTAAGTAGACACCAAAAAGCAATTGCGTGGGCATACTTGAAGCGATTAACCTTCATATTTACGCTAGCCTCTCCACCTTCCTACGCTAGCCTCCCCACCTTCCCTACACTAGCCTCCCCACCTTCCCTACACTAGCCTCCCCACTTTCCCTACACTAGCCTCTCCACCTTCCCTACGCTAGCCTCCCCACCTTCCCTACACTAGCCTCCCCACCTTCCCTACGCTAGCCTCCCCACCTTCCCTACACTAGCCTCCCCACCTTCTCTACACTAGCCTCCCCACTTTCCCTACGCTAGCCTCTCCACCTTCCCTACGCTAGCCTCCCCACCTTCCCTACGTTAGCTTCCCCACTTCCCTACGTTAGCCTCCTCACCTTCCTAGTGCAGGGCCGCCGGAGCCGGGGCGGCTGGGGCGGCTATGGCCGCTCCACTTTTTACGGGTACATTTATAAATAATAATTAATCACAATTACATACTTACGATTAATTACTTTAAAGTGATTAAATGTGTACTTTTGAAGTGATTTGTAGAGATTATTAATAGTGTGTTACGAAACTTTTAATAATTTATTACGTTATTGATAATGAATATTAATGAGCCGCCCCGTTTATGTTATCCTTCCGGCGGCCCTGTAGTGTAGGGAAGGTGGGGAGGCTAGCGTAGGGAAGGTGGAGAGGCTAGCGTAGGGAAGGTGG
Organism: Eunapius fragilis; assembly: GCA_963681505.1. Taxonomy (NCBI): domain Eukaryota; kingdom Metazoa; phylum Porifera; class Demospongiae; order Spongillida; family Spongillidae; genus Eunapius; species Eunapius fragilis. The sequence goes on from OY811991.1 coordinate 5,227,324, forward strand.
GGAGGCTAGCGTAGGGAAGGTGGGGAGGCTAGTGTAGGGAAGGTGCGGAGGCTAGCGTATAAGGAAGGTGGGGAGGCTAGGGAAGGTGGGAAGGCTAGCGTAATAGGGAAGGTGGAGAGGCTAGTGAAGGGAGGTTAGCGTAGGGAAGGTGGGGAGGCTAGCGTAGGGAAGGTGGAGAGGCTAGCGTAGGGAAGGTGGAGAGGCTAGCGTAGGGAAGGTGGGGAGGCTAGCGTAGGGAAGGTGGGGAGGCTAGCGTAGGAAGATGGGGAGGCTAGCGTAGGGAAGGTGGAGAGGCTAGCGTAGGGAAGGTGGAGAGGCTAGCGTAGGGAAGGTGGAGAGGCTAGTGTAGGCATATAGATTATTTAGACAGGGATTGGAAACGGGTCACGTGAGCCATACATTTTACGGTAGAAGGCTATGCGCCGTCAATATTATAATGGATAGCACCTTTTGAGTTTGGCGGGAAAATGTCTTATAGCTGGTTTTGGTGAAATCCGTATCATGTAGAGTCTCGAATGTATTCCACTCAATTCATGAAAGGTAATGTTTGTCTAGAAACGTGTTTGAAGTTCTAGTGAACGAATCTTCGGGAGTTTTTAATAAAAACTGAGAAATGAAGCTATGTCAATCCCTTCTGGGCGTGCAAAAACTGTTCTGTACGTTTTTTGACCTTCATTTTTTGTAAATAAGTTCTTCGTAGCAATCTGAATAGAACTGGATAGGTTTTGCCCTTTTCCCTAGCTTTGAAAACATAAAGTGGTACGAAACAGCGTTTTAGACATACAGTCAGTTCTGGGCGTATAACTACTTTTGTAAATAGTGTAAACGCGGTTCGAAGGTTTCATCCTCTAGCGCACTCATTTTGTGATAGAACTGGGCTATGGACTAAGCCAGGGAGTGTTTGTATGAAGTTATAAAAAGTTCGCTTTACATCGACTATCGCGTCAATCATTAGGGACACGGCACGAATAGACTAGGCCGTACTGGCAGTTCTGGGCGTATAGCTACTTTTGTATATAGTATTAGAAGGGTTTGAAGGTTTTATCCTCTAGTGCACTCATTTTGCGATAGAACTGGGCTATGGGCTATGCCAGGGAGTGTTGGTATGAGGTTATAAAGAGTTGGCTTTACATCGACTATCGGGTCAGGATACGGCGCGAATAGAATACTGTCAGTTCTGGGCGTATAGCTTCTTATTAACGGTGATTGATGGTTTCAACGTCTAGTACACTCATTTTGCGATAGAACTGGGCTATGGGCTATGCCAGGGAGTTATGGTATGAGGTTATAAAAAGCTTTACATTGCGTCAATCATTTGGCACGGAACGAATAGAGTATAAGACTGCTGTCATTTCTGGGCCTGTGGCTACTTTTGGGGTTTGAAGGTTTCATCCTTTGCTACTCATTTTGCCATTCCAGACTTAATAACTACTACAATAACCTATCTTCCGCTATAACACAGACGGAGCTGTTAATTGGCGTGCATGTGATCCGTTTCCAATCCCTGTCTAAATAATCTATGTTATAAGGAAGGTGGGGAGGCTAGGGAAGGTGGGAAGGCTAGCGTAATAGGGAAGGTGGAGAGGCTAGTGAAGGGAGGTTAGCGTAGGGAAGGTGGGGAGGCTAGCGTAGGGAAGGTGGGGAGGCTAGAGTAATAGGGAAGGTTAATCGCTTCAAGTATGCCCACGCAATTGCTTTTTGGTGTCTACTTAATTTCTCCCATGATCATTACGTCACGCTATATTTAGATATAAACAGCGTCTTCAAAAATCAGGGACGCTGGAACAAAAATCTTTGACTTGTTTCCCAGACCGTATGGACGTAGTGATTATACTGTTTACAGCGATAATCGCTTACGTCATAGACGGTCTGGGTACGAGACTAGATCGCAGTTTAGTTGTTACTTTGGCTAGTGAAGTTGTTTTAATATTCTAAAATGCCTTCGTGTAATCAAAAGAAGAGATCTAAGCAACGAGCGGAATACCTCCAAAAGCAAGACGAGAACAAAGCTAAAGACCGAGCGCTCTACAAGGCCAATCCCGAAAAAATTAAGGCCTCTGTTAGTGACAGCTACAAGGCCGATCCCGAAAAGGAGGCCTCTGTTCGCGACAGCTACAAGGCCGAATCCCGAAAAGAAGAAGGCCTCTGTACGGAAGGCCGATCCCGAAAAGAAAATGGCCTCTGACAACTACAACGCACTAACTAACGCGAGGAGAACCGTGCTGCTAAAAGGTGGCGATAGGAAGAGGACTTCGAGGGAAACCGCGCTGCTAACAGGCAGAAATACGAGGACAATTCAGCTGCCATTAAAGCATCTTAAAAGGAGTCGGTATTAATTGGAATGACCCCGCTGTCCGATTGGCTAAATGTGCTTCCGAGAGTACGCGGTACCGCAGGGGTCACAGAACTACCGCTACCACCCAAAGGTATGTTGTGGCATGTTGTATTAACATTAAAAAGCTGTGCATAGAGCATAGTCGGGCGGCCCTACTACCGCGTTTGGTCGGGCTTGTCAAGCGGTAGTAGGGCCGCCCGACTATGTACAGCACGGATCTGCACAAAACCCCATTCACTTCACATGTAAAGCATGCATGGTAAGCGTTCACAAATAAGACCACTTACACAGCCAACTTCTATTTTCTGGTACATACCTGTAAGACGTATGTACCGTATATGTAGTCATTTTGGGCCAGATATGTTGACACACCTTGGTACATACTATGTAGATGTCGTGTTTCTAGCCCCGAAACTCGTAAGGATTTTTATATTAGAATGAATCGGAGTGAACACACAGATACAGTCCAGAACACGTGCACATAACACACATATATAGTGGGCTATTCGAATGTTCTAGAACAGAATCCTTATGAAGTGCGAATCACGGGATTACATTAGCACATACAAGTGTTCAACTTTGAGCTCACACAACACCTCCCCAGTTAGCCTTAAAACCAGGGGTGCAAGGCAAACTTCTCATTTCTTGTGTCTCTGAGACCTCCGAGGATGTCCTGGACCATACTCTTCTCCAGTTGGTTTCCGTGGGTTGTGATACGCATGTTTCTGCCTTGGCAGGGCTGGGGCTGTCACTGGTTCTGTCTGTTGGGCAACCTGCACACTGATGTCTGGGGTTTCCCCTAGTAGGGGTTGATCCGCTTCCTGCTGGGTGAACACTGGTGGTTCACCTGGTTCTGTGTCCTCCTGTGAGGTGTACCGGGGCCTCAGCTGTTCCAAATGTCTTCTCCAAGTAACACCTTTAGGAAACACTCGCACCTGCACGCTGCGAGAGCCAAAAACCTTGGTAACAATGGCAGGTACCCATTTTGGGTCTTTGTCACGTCGGGGACCGAAGTACAATGCATAGCAGGGAGTTCCAACCTTGAAAATAGTGTCCACTTTCTCCACTTGGTCACCATCCTTGGTCATCTGCGACTTGGTGGCTTCCTTTGCCTGCTTGCCCTGAGCGATGTGGGCTGGAGATGGCAACAGAACATCTATTTTAGCTCTGATTTGTCGTCCGTTGAGGAGTTCACTTGGTGAATAACCCAGATTGAGTGGGGTACGCCTGTATAGCATCAGAAACTCTTGCAGAGCTGATCTGGGCGGGAGGGGTGACTTAGTCAGGGCCTGCTTAAAGGTCTGCACTAGCCGTTCTGCTGCCCCGTTGGTAGCAGGATGGTAGGGAGCGCCGGTCAGGTGGACGATTCCTCTTCCCTGGCACCAGGACTGGAACTCTGAAGATAGAAATGAAGAAGAGTTGTCCGTGACAATGGTGTGAGGATACCCAAAGTGGGCGAAATCCTGCTCTAACAGATCAGTAGTTGCCTTGGAAGAAACTGAGGTGGTTGGATGGATGCAGGGATATTTGGAGTAGGAATCAATGATAACCAGCCAGTTAGACCCCAAAAAGTTGATTGCATGATCCAAGTGGATTCGGCTCCAAGGTTTCTCGGGTAGCATCCATGGGTGATTTGGTTGTTTAGGAGGTCTGCTTTGATGCTCAGCACAGGTGCTACACCGGTGACACTGATTTGCAATGTCCTCATCAATCCTAGGCCAATAAACAGCTGTTCGAGCTAGCTGTTTCATTCTTTGCATTCCAAAGTGTCCTAGATGTAAAATATGCAGAACTGGAACCTGCAAACTCCGTGGAATCACCACCCTGGAACCATATAACAAACACCCATGAACTGTAGACAAAGAGCTTGAAATCCTCCTGAAGTCCTCAATGCCCGCTTGGTCCTGTGTTTCAGTTTGAGGGGGCCATCCCTCCCATGTGAACCGCATGACATTTGCGATGACCGGGTCCCGTGATGACTCCTTGGCCAGTACACCTGGGTCTGTCGGGTTTAGTTGCGAGTCAATAGTCTTAATAGCACAGACCATGTCAACGTCTGCCTCCTTTTCCTCCCCATCGAAGTCGTTGTCAGGACCACTAGGAAGTTGACTCAGGGCATCTGCATTTCCGTGAAGGCTAGTTTTACGGTATTCAATGCTGTAGTTGTACTGGTTCAGGAGTAGGGCCCAACGTGCCAGTCGGTTGGCTGCCAATGCAGGAGTTGCCTTGTTTGGACCAAAAAGTGAGAGTAGGGGCTTGTGATCTGTCACTAAGATAAATTGGCGGCCATAGAGGAATTGATGGAACTTATGAAGAGCAAAGACTATAGCCAGTGCCTCCTTCTGGATCTGACTGTAGCGTCTTTGGGTGTCTGACAGTGTTTTAGAGACATTGGCCACTGGACGTTCACTGCCATCTGGATATCTGTGAAAGAGTACTGCTCCCAGACCTGTTTCCGAAGCGTCGCATGAGATACCAACTGGTAGAGATGGGTCGAAGTGTGCCAATACTGTGTCTGCTGTCAGCATTTCCTTCAGCTTGGTGAATGCAGCCTGCTCAGAAGGGCCCCAATTCCATTTAACATCCTTCTTTGTGAGATGGTAGAGTGGTTCTGTAACTGTTGCCAAATTTGGCAAAAATTTCGCATAGAACTGCACTGAACCTAGAAAGGAACGGAGACTGGACACATCTGTAGGCGCTGGCATCAGCTGAATTGCATCTACCTTGGAACCCTTGGCTATGCCATTGCTGGACAAAGTGTATCCCAGGTACTCGATAGAAGGCTGAGCAAACAAACACTTCTCTTGTCGGCATCGAAGGCCTTTATCTTGGAGCCGTTGCAACAAAGCACGAAGATTCTCAAGGTGCTCCACTGCAGACACCCCACTCACCAGAATATCGTCTATGTAGACTGCTACGCCCTTCAGGTCACTTGTGAGTTGGTCCATTATCTCCTGGAAATGGGCTGGAGCCGAACTAATCCCGAAAGGAAGTCGGAGCTGTAGAAGAACACCTCGATGGGTGCTAAGAGCCAGGCGCTTCTGACTCTCCGGGCCTAACATTATTTGGTTGAATGCATCAGCCAAGTCGACCTTGGAGAAACCATAGCCGCCACTGAGCTTTCGCACTAGGTCATCTGGGAGTGGCATAGGGTACCTGTGAGTCTCCAGTTGAGGGTTGACAGTGACTGAATAGTCTCCGCACACACGAATTGGTGGACTAGACCCCTCTGCTGCTGCCTTCTTCCTGATAGGGACCACAGGAGTTCCGTAACTGTTAAACTGCGTTGGTTTCCAAACGCCCTTGGCCACACCTGTATCGTACGCTTGCATCAGATCCTCTTGGACTGCAAAGGGGACTACGCGCGGTTTACAGAATATGGGTTTGGAGTCAGGCTTGAACTGGATCTCAAGCTGGAAATCCTTTAAACAGCCCAGCTCCTGCTTGAAAAGGTCAGGAAAATCTTGACACACCCTTTTGCAGGCTTCCTGTAGTGCCACATCTGGTTTGAGATCCTTGAGTATGGGAAGAACAGCTTTGGCACCATTAGATCCCTCGGTAGAGGGAAGAACACTTGGTATGCCTAGGAGAGCCTGAAGGTTGATGCACAGTCGAACTATAGCGTCACGCCCCAGAAGATTAAGTCTTGAGACCTTGGAGACAGTGAAAGAGATGTTTTCTGTCCGGGTAGTAGAACCTTTCTCAAGAAGGGAAACTGCCACCTCGAAAGTTCCCAAGGTAAGAAGAGGCTGCCCGTTTGCTACCTCATAGCGACTTGTTGTGGGTGTGAGAGCTGGTTTCCCAAGCTTGGTCCAAACATCAATGGAACAAAAATTATCACCCGCACCAGTGTCTACTTCGAAGCTGAACTGCTGACCACTGATCTGAATGTCTTGCTGGAGTTGAGGGACTGAATTGATCCTCTTGACTGACCAGAGCTTCCGTTTGGTGATAACCTTTACCGTATGGCTGCCCTTCCTCTTCTGCAAGCATACTGATTGGAGATGGCCAATCTTCTGGCAGTAATTGCAGATTGATTCTTTGAATGGACAATCCCTGGCCCCGTGGTCCGTTTTGCCACAACGTGGGCATGTGCCTTTAGGGAAATCAGTCTTGTAACGTGAATGTAAGGCTGCCTTGGACCTTGAGCTCTCCCCACCGGATGGAGATGTTCTTGGTGACTTGTCTTGAACCTTGTTCACTGCAACCACCTGCTTACTCGACGATCCATAAACGGTTTCTTTAGCCACCTTGGCCGCATCTTCGGTTTCCACCGCCACTGCGATAGCCTTGGCGAAGGTAAGTTCCGCATCCTTTACCTTGAAAAGCGCCTTGAGAACCGCTTCATTATTCACGGAACACATGAAACGAGTTCTCATAGCCTCATCCAGTGGATCCTTAATGGAAACAAAGTCGCATGTGACGGCATCCTGGCGAATCCTCGCGGCCAACTCGAGAATGGACTCACCGGGTTGGCGCTTCATGTCCGACCAGAATTTAAAACGCTCACGCACAATGTACCGGGTCGGGTCGAATTGCGTTCGCATGGACTCGGCGATGTCGTCAATAGAAAGTTCATTGATGTCCTTTGCTGGTGACTGTTGCGATGCCATGTTACTTAACAGTTTGTACGTAACCTTGGTCTGGTTTGTGAGGAATATTTGGGCCACTTGGTCGTCTGGGATAGCGTTGGCTGCCACGAAGGTTTGAAAACGCGCCCAGTAGTCCGTCCATAGTTCCGAGGTTGAGTCGAAAGGCGAGAAAGTAGGAAAACTGGCCTTCGGAGTGGAACGGTCCAAGCCCTTAGTGATAGCTGTGACGAAGGCTTCTGTTTGTTTGCGTTGCTCTTCCATCTGCTGCTGAAACAGCTGGAGAAATTCTTTCATGTCCGCCATGAGAAGAAGAGAACGTGGCGGCGTTCACTCGCGTCTGTAGTAAGGTAGAACGTTTGCGGTTTCCCTCGCACGATCCTGCCGACTACGCCAGAAAAATCCTGTCGTGTTTCTAGCCCCGAAACTCGTAAGGATTTTTATATTAGAATGAATCGGAGTGAACACACAGATACAGTCCAGAACACGTGCACATAACACACATATATAGTGGGCTATTCGAATGTTCTAGAACAGAATCCTTATGAAGTGCGAATCACGGGATTACATTAGCACATACAAGTGTTCAACTTTGAGCTCACACAACAGTAGACAAATGTTATGACCCAGAATGTAGCTACAATCTGTACCATAAATGATCATCATATCTGTAACAAATCTGCTATCACCCATGTACCATAAACCATTTTCCATATATGGATATTAATGTATTTTATTAATTTTGTTGTAAATATACATTCACACAATACATTAGAGTCACACTGGAAGGACATTTTGCTAAATAGTGTCTCCCAACAGTTAGTCTCTGAAAGCCGCAGGAATTTGTGCACACCTGCACCAGCAGAAACTGCTGTCTGAAGCAGCTTGGAGTAGCCATGGTAGTCCAAAAGGGTTGGTAATCAAGAGCCATGACAGGTAGACAGCCTTGAACCAAATACTGTGCAGCATTGTTAGCAGGAAACATTGCCAGTAGATTCCGCATTGAAACTAAGTGAGAAAAATTACAACCTTAAATACTACAATCAGGAAAGATTATACCTGATCATGTGATGTCATAAGTTGTTTAATCCAGCTAACATGAGTAAGTGCAAGTTCATCAGAGCGTGTGTGCTCTCCAAGCTGAACATCACAGTGGGCAGCAGTATTCTTCCAGCTGTGATGGGTTAATAGGATGATACATGTTTTTTCTTATGATAGAGTTAAAGACATGTGGATAATGGTGATGCAATAAAATAATGACAGATATATACATACCTTTCTGGTTACTCCTGGTTGATGAATAGCTATAAATCAATGTGATAATTACTATGCAGCATTAAAAAATTACTGACTTGCCTGCAGCCTTTGCTTTCAGGTACATTGATGATAGTCTCCTTTTGAAATTCAGAGGAGCTTGTTTCTGGGTTAAATGGCCCACAATAGGAGTTTTGACACCATAAAAATTGAAGTAGTCTCTATGACCCTGGTAAAAGGATTATATAATTAAAAATTGCATTGCATAGTGCACACTTACCACAGGGGTGAGGACTGTTGAAGAAACATGTCAATGGATTGTTGCGCTGAGCTAATCAAAGTACTACACAAAATTAAAATCGCAGTCAGCACTTTCACCATGCAATGGCTTCATCTATAGCGCAACCGGAAGGATCGTCAAGCCGTGTAGCCCAGTATCTCGCAAGCGCAGTCATTTTGACTGGACGCAACCTGATGCGAATTGCTGCTTGTGCCAAACATGCGTCACCATAATACCTAAACAACCATGCCAACCTCTTTCTCACGTTGATCATCCTCAAAGACACGTAAGTGCTAGACAAATGACTGCATAAGAATGGCAATTGCGAGGTGCCAGCTAGCAGCTTTATCGTTGTGGCCATTTTGAATTTTGCGGTTCCAATATCGACACGTGATCACCACACGTGATGTTTTGTGTGGTGTGTGCTGTATTTGCTTTTTGTAAGTGCCGGCAAAGGAAAGGAACAGTGCCTCGGAGCGAATTGTTAACAGGCGAACATCAATTATAGCCTAGTTCTCTCCAAGTTCCAGGCCCAGCATGCGCCACCATAATACCTAAACAACCATGCCAACCTTGCTTCTCTGCAAAAACAATACTTGACCCCCGTTCCGATTCCTTGATGCCACAACTATGCGCATTTGTTCCTAACCGTTACCCAGTGACTCTTAAATCTTGGCGGACACGGTGGGCGTAGTCGGGGGAGGGTACCTAGGAGCGCGTGGATAGATTTATGCTACAAGCCGTACCAGGCCTGGCTAACAGGATTGGTACATATTGTTATCATATTGAGCCAAAATGTAGCTACTTTTTGTAACATATTGATAGACATTTATGTACCAGATTGTTGCTTATTGACATGTATGGTACAAACTGTTATACATAAATGAGACAGCCGCACTAACATATCTGTACCAGATTGTACCAAGTTGGCTGTGTACGTAATTATTTCCTCTTTATAGATAAGACCGTTTCAAGAATCAGACCAATGTCTAATACGACCGCGTCGCGTGACTTTAGGGGGGGCGGATTTAAGTGACGACGGTATTGCAATTCTCAGAAAGATAAACTCTTCACAATCACTTTCATCGTTATCTAGATACCCTGTTACAAGAAAATCTCTAGATTCAACTCCATAGATTCAACTGCGCGCTCGTGGGCTAATTGTGCTTTTGTTACAAAAAGGGCCCCTCTGTTCAGTACGGATCGAGAACAATCGCCAGTTACCTAATCCTGCATGCACTAACGTGTATAAAGCGCCACCATCCCTTCCTATAGTTCGTTTCGACGTGTAGTTTGTGGACATACATGGATATGTTGTCTATAGGAAGCGAGCACAGCGTGAGGAAAGTGTGGTCGGGTGTTATTAAGCCACGAAAAAAGCGAAATGCTTTGTCTTTAGGAGAAAAACTTAAAGTCATTGAGCAGCTTGAGCAAGGAGGGTCTCAAAGAGAAATTGCCATAACCATGGGGGTTTCCAAGACCCAAATTCAGCAGATACACTGTTCAAGCGAACTAATATGTAAAGCCATCCAAGAAACAGCAATTCCAATGCAGTCCAAGCTTAAGACTCCCAGAGCTCACAATCCAGAGCTTGACCAGTCAGTTTACGATTGGTTTTGTAAGATGTGTATACAATCCTCACAACCGTTGCAAGCCATTGCCACTTTCAAGTGCTGCTATCCAAGTGCGTGCCAAACGCGAGGCACAGTTACGAGGGATTTCAAATTTTAAGGCATCAGATGGTTGGCTTGCACGCTGGCGATGGCGTTATGGTGTGGGGAAGAGTGTCCGCCTTCATGGGGAGGCTGCTGATGTCGATTTAGAAGCTGCAGAAAAGGAGATGCAGTCACTACGGGATAAGCTTGTGGAGAGAGGATATGCCACAGATCACATCTTCAACATGGATGAGACTGGGCTCTTCTATCGTTGTATGCCTAGGCGCAGCTACTTGCTTGATGGTTGTGATTCAAGGCAGGCAGGGAGAGGTATGAAAAGCCTGAAGGCAAAGGACAGAGTAACACTGGTGTTGTGCTTAAATGCCACTGGTTCCTTCAAAATACCACCTTTAATGATAGGAACTGCTAAAACTCCACACTGCTTCAGAGATTCACCGCCTCCAATACCTTATACATCAGTGCAATGCCTGGCTGGACAGGGAGAAGTACAAACATTGGTGGTATAACATTCTACTAGCATATATTCGTCAGTGGACTAGTGACCCTGTAGCTTTGGTGATGGACAATTTCTCAGGGCATGACATGGAATGCCAAGATCCAAAAGGCCAGGTCTCTGTGTTTCTACTGCCTGCAAACAGTACAGCCATCTTCTAGCCACTGGACCAAGGCGTAATTTCAATCTTAAAAACACAGTACAAGTATCAGCTGTTGAATAAAGTAATTGAAGCTGCAGATCACTATGATGAGCTACAGGTTTTGGCCAAACATGCGTGAGTAAAGGTAGAAAGGATCTCAAATATGGCTGTCCTGCACATGTGTTAGATGCAGCTGAAATCTTCAAAGGTTGCTGGGACCGGTTAGACCCTTTAGCAGTTGCTTCATGTTGGGCAAGATTCCTTTCACTGAAACTGTAAATATATCCGCTGAAAATAGGAGTTACAAGAAAAAAGTTGAAACCGAAACGCTAGAGAACATGTGTAAACTTTTTCAAACCTTGCATGTATGCCAAGCTAGTACGCTAGATGGACTTGGGCTGGATGAAATCTTCAATGCTAATCCGAAAGAACAGAGCTCGGCTGAGGATAGGACAGCTATCTTGCAACGTTGGGTTAACATTGAAGAGGACCCAGAAATTGTGGCTGCAGAAGAGATTCGAGTGTTTGAAGAAATCTGTGCTGAATTTGACAATTCTATTACAGTATCTTCCACCAATGAGAATGACCAGCAAAGCAGTAGTGATATCTCAATAATCTTGGAGGACGAAAATGTGCAGGTTGAAAGTGAACCAGCTTTCAACGGAGTGAAAGCTTTAACACAAATGGTATATTTAGCAATGAATATTCATTCAAAAGCTGGAAAGTTAGATGACCCTGTTCTTCTTGATCTTGCAGTGCGTCTGCATGCTAGAGCCAGTGCAAAGCTACAAGCTGCACACTGCATGCCAACGCCGTAATGATTCTACAGTGCGCGTACAACTGCTTACACATGTATTGTAAACCGTTTATGTGACTTTTATGTATACGGTTATGAATACATCGTTGTTATGTAATCCATGCAATAGCCACACTGCGGTTATTCGCATTTAAGACATTTACAGATACTTGTAAGACCACAGTTATCTGATTGCACTTGGTGGTCTTATTTTGAATTAGACATTGGTCTGATTCTTGAAACGGTCTTATCTATAAAGAGGAAATAATTACGTTAGTGGTCTTATTTGCGCGTGGTCTTATTTGTGAGCGTTTACTGTAAATACTGGTTGCGGCGAAGCCATGGATACTACAGATGTCTTGTTTGTTCCAATTATCTCACGTCACGAAACACGTGCATTTTAGAAAATTCATTATGATGGTGTTGACATGGATGCTCTTAGGTGGATAATCGATTGTCTTTTTTAGGTGAGTCAAACCAGATGAGTTCTGATGAAGAGAGAAAAGCGGAATACGAAGAACGATAGACTTGCCCGGTACGTTCATACCCCCGGTACTAGTAATCGATCGTCTTTTTTGGATGAGTCAGGCCAGATGAATTCTGATTAGTGGATGAAAAGCGGAAGACGAAGATATTGAACTGACTAGCCCGGTACGTAGATAATCAATGTCTTTTTTGGCGGGTAGAACGATTCTGAAGACATTGATTTTGAACTGACTTCATCCATGCATAGCAATGGATTTTTTAACAGACAGTGCCTACATGATCCATCTGTTCGTAAGTTGCCGAAATTGTCGTGCGGTTGCATGTCTTCTCCCCTCCGCGTACAGATTTGCAACTCTGAGCAAAAGTCGTAAGGTTAGTTAGTTGCTATATCCACGTATATGATCCGGATGCCGATGTTTCTCTTCTCTAGCTGTCCAAGCCCAAGCCGTGTTGTAAGTACTACTTACGGTGTATGTAAAAGAAAAAACAATTATTTATACATAGCACGCAGTCTGGAACACCGAACCGCCAGTCTTTGTGGAGCTGCTCTAGATATCTCCTAGCTTTGCATTTGCTACTGTACATGTACTAGGAGGGAAAAAAAATTTCTTGTTAATTATAAAACACGAAGCCAAGGATAGGGGACCGTACCGCCATATTGAGAACCACATATATGAGAACATTATTGTGCGGCGAATGATATTTGATACGTGTCTGCTTGCTAAGATCGATGTTCCAAATATGAGGGAATTGTTTTGATACATATATGTGCACATATTTGATACCAAAAAAACTTTCCTGGGTGTGACAGTGTAATACCTAACGCAGGAGAAGCGATTAAAAGAAAGTCGGTAAGTGGCTCCATCCCATGATGGTGGGACCACAAACTTATAAGCTGTTGCTCCTTGTTCGTTTCCCGTATTATAGGAAACCATTATTAAAACACCACCCCTCCTATAAAAGACGTTGATACAGTAATTTGGCAAAGTGAAGGCCAATTAAGATCCAGGACAAGGAACGGATAAACAACGACTCAACTTACAGGTAGATGGACGTAGACTGAGCGAATATATACACGGGATCATTGCAAGCGAAGCATCAAAGCAGTGGTGACCTGGCAAGTACGCCAAATTGGCAGCGCGTGATCAATCACAAATAAAAAAGGTAAACTACTTGTGAGAGTTACTAGCGCGTGATCTCAGCGCTAACGAGCACGAAGCTAGTAATTCCTTAAGTGAAATTAGGTAACACCCGTCTCACTAATTCTTATTCCCAAACGCCTCCCATTGTATATAGATATTTAATCACTTTCTGAAATTCTGTTGTATGACATGAATGATCATACAGCAGCATCAGGCAGACATAATAGAGTTGTCATTTATGGATGCTTTCAAAATCCTCTGTCATCCATCGTATCACCTTTACAATGAGCTTTGACATCATACCTACTTATTACTCTGCAGGCCTACAAGGTGAGGGAGGGGAGGGCAAAATTCCCAGGCCCCGGGCTTATTAGGGACCCTGGGCCTAAACAGGGCCAACTTCCAGCCATAGCACAATTGTTTGTGGCATTTGATCATGACAATTGATTAGCCATGTGCTGAATTTTATAGGGTCCAGGCCATTATAACCACTCACAGCATATTTGCACTTCTGCTTGAGCCCCTAAAATTTTTCAGTGTTGACTATATTGGGGTGATAATAGAATTAAAGTATTGGAAGCAGCGATCACGGTACTGGTTAATTTGCATACATGTAACTATGTCCATCACAAAGCAAGGTAGCACATCAAGACCATTGGGTTTTTACCCATGCATGACACTTGTAGTTGAAGTCAATGTATTTTAACAATTTTACTAATATTATAAAATAGCTGATCTGCACTAATACATGGTGAATATCTAAGCGGCTGTGGCGTAGCCCCAGACCCCGTTAATTTGGGAGCTTACAGTGCTACCTCAAACCCCCTTGTCACCCCATGTCAGTTAGTAAAGCTCCTGAACTTGTACATGTGGTTAAGCTATGGGTTCATATACAAGCGTTTTTACCCAGAGCTGGCTGTGCAATGTGTATGCCCTGTCACTGGATTTAGCTCAGTAGTTAGAATGATATTTAACACCGGATCCGTGAAAATCGTATACCTTTTTTGTCGAACTACCTTTTGTGAAAATTAGTCGGAAAAGCGTCAATTGCTGGATAAAGTATATTGTTAGAGAGTTCAATCATCGCCAAGAAGCTTGGCGTTGTTTCCTGCCTCATATCTGTACTGGACCAAGTGACCGCGGTTCTAACTTTATCGATCTCGAAGCATTGCCGGGTACACTTTTTTCTTAGGCCATTTTCAATTTCTCTATAGGGCCAATAAGAGTTACACTCTCAGTAGGCTTAGTTCATGTTCAAAACTCACTTGCAGCTGTTTTTGCCTCGTGTGCAGACGAGAAGCTAGTGACTGTAATTGATTTCAACCTGGGGACTATCAAGTCGGGGTACGAGACTAATAGTTTTCAATTTGCATGTGAAGGGTTTCCGAAATCAGAAATTTTCTCCAAAAAAAGTGTACAGTTTTCGGTAACGGTCTTACCTTCTCGACTTAAAACAAATGCAGAATAGCTTTAAACAGCATCTAGAGAATCAAACTCCATGTTGCACCTGTATTATAGCCTTTCCGACTAATTTCCCAAAACTGGAGTTCCGACAAAATAGAAAAGTATTCAATTTTCACGGATCCGGTGTTGAACAGAACATATAAGTTTCATCTTTTTATAACCTTCCAGGTGTGAGTGCATGTCATGTGCCTGCTTAGCACCTAAGGTGTAAACTTGCTAGCACTGCACTCTTCCTGAGCTCAGTCTGGTGTATGCCTTTCTCTTGGCGGGTATCTCCTCCCAGCCTGTGAAGTGGGCTGCTCGAAGTGGTCTATACCAGGTGGTTCCCATGGCTGTGTGAATGAGGGGAAATTCTTGGTTGGGACATGACTACTGGCAGGGTTTGTCAATGAAGACGGTTGGTGTGCACCACTTTTGTGTGTTCTCCACTCCATCAGTAACTTCCACAGTGACTGGCGATTTCACACTCCTGACTGTCCAGTTTCCCTCCCATCGTAGATCAAGTTTGCCTCTGACAACCACACCAAGTCCCCAGGCTTGAACTGCCTCTCTGCAGAATGCCTGTCATAATCCACGTGCAATGCGGGCCTCCCCACCAGGTCCTGTAGCTCAGCCATTTTCGCCTGTAGTACTTCCTGGTATGATGTGGCTTCATAACTTCTCAAGGGAGGGGGTTAAAATGTTTGACTGGGGTTGCCTTCTGGAATAGAGACACTTCAGTGAAGGAGTGGGTGGCAGTTCTATATGCATACAAGGCCAATAGCAGGCATTGTTACCATAGGTTTGCAGCAGCTGCAGTGATGAGTGATGGAACCTCTCAATCATCGACCACCCCATCGCCTTGCGGGCAGTGGCTTTTCCCAAAGACATCCAGTGGGACAGAGGGTTTGGATACAGGCCCAATTAACACCAATCAACAGCTTCCATCATTGTAGAGCTACATGTAATAAAATGGCTTGACGTGTGCAAGGAATTGGTAAGCTAAGTGTAGTGTAAATGCACTAGGCACCTGCTGTATATAGTAGTTTTGCAATGCCTCAACCTCAACCAATTTGCTAATCAATTTGCTAATTGGTTAGGCCCCCCCAATTGTACTGCCAAACGAGCGCATATAAAATTGTACAAAAAAATCAACCAGGCCTTCAGTGACCATTCGTGTAGCGGTTGGGCTAATCTCAGATCGAATCAGACGGCTATCTATAACTCCAGTCATAGCGCCCCCACCCAACTGCGCATGCGTACTATCCATACAGTACAAAATGTTCACTACTACATCCTCCTTTCTGAGTGTGTTCACCATCTGTAGCGATCAGGGGGTCTAGACCACCTTCCACTCCGAGTCTGGGCACCTGTAGTAGCTCCTGTTGGTGGCATATGTTGTTCCATCTCCTGTTTCATGTGGTCTTCCATTTGCTCCTCTTCAACCATTGGAACCTGAGTTTCTTTTGTCTCCTTGTCCCCTTCCTCCGTAGCATGGTGTTTCTCCCTTTTTTCAGTACTGGATCCTTATTGTCTGAAGTTACGTTGTCCCCATCATGGGTAGTGGATCAGGTGTCTTCTATTCGAAATTCTCCATCCGGGGTGTGATCTAGGTGCAATCTCTCCCTTCCGTCTGATAATCCTTTATCCACACCACGTCTCCTGGGTACAATTCTGGCAACTCATAGACTCCATGGTGTGAATTGAAATTCCTAGCCTTGGCTTGGTTGTCTTTCTGCTGTACAACTGTGATATCCGGCACTTTAGGGATACGTTGTGATGCCTTGATGTCCAGCATGAATTTTGTTTGTCACAGTGCGATGATGGAATCACTATCTTGCTGCCCCATAGTTTTACGAAAATTTACAATGCGTAACTAAGAATTTGTAGTGTGTGAGGAAGATGTGTAGTGATGATACGTTACATAATAATAGATCTGGGAACAAGAGTAGGGGGATGATTAACATCTTAGATGTAGTGTTTCAGTTAACTGCAAGTATTATAAATTAAAATCTAACACAAAACCGTTTTCTTTAACCCTTTACCAGCTATTATCTGCAGAGTGGTATGCAGATTTTTGTGGTGACACTCACGGCAAAGAAGGTACACCACCAGATCAACAGCGACTGATTTTTGCTAGTAAACAGCTGGAAGATGGTCGTACACTGAGCGACTACAATATCCAGACAGAATCAACCCTTCATCTTGTTCTGTATTTATGTGGTGGTATGCAGATCTTTGTGAAGACGCTGACTGACACGACCATCACCTTGGAGGTTGAGCCAAGTGATACTATTGACTATGTGAAGGCCATGATTCAGGACAAGGAAGGCATTCCACCAGACCGACAGCGACTCATCTTTGCTGGCAAACAGCTTGATGATGGACGTACACTGAGCGACTGCAATATCCAGAAGAAATCAACCCTCCATCTTGTCCTTCGTTCACATGGTGGTATGCAAATCTATGTGAAGACACTGATTGGCAAGACCATCACCTTGGAGGTCAATTCAAGTGATACCATTGACAACGTGAAGACCATAATTCAGGACAAGGAAGGCATTCCACCAAACCAACAGCGACTCATCTTTGCTGGCAGACAGCTGGAAGATGACCGTACACTGAGTTATTATAATATCCAGATGGAATCGGAATCAACTGTCTACCTTGGTCTTTGTTTGCGTGGTATGCATATCTTTGTGAAGAAACAGACTGGCAGGACCATCACCTTGACGGTTAAGTCTGACCGAAGTGATACCATTGAGAACGTGAAGGCCATGATCCAGTACAATGAAGGCATTCCACCAGACCAACAACGACTCATTTTTGCCGGCAAACAGCTGGAAGATGGTCGTACACTGAGCGACTACAATATTCAGAAGGAGGATACCCTTCACCTTGCCCTTCATATGAAAGATGATTATACACTGAAAGACTACAACATTGAGAGTGGTGAAGTACTTCTACTAATGAACGTAAGCTAAATTATATATTGTTCTAATCTTGGAGAGTGGTGAAGTACTTCTACTAATGAACGTAAGCTAAATTATATATTGTTCTAATCTTGGTACCAAAATTCAATTTAATTGTTAAAATAAGGTGATGGCAACATTAGTATCCTAACTTATCAAACAGCAGGTTAAATACGGACCAAAGTTCGTCATAGTTGATGACAAATGTTATTCATGATAAAGATTGTTCTGCAATAATAAGGTACTAAGAAGAAAATGGCCACTTTTGATGGTAATAATATCCCTCATGAACTTGGTGCATGAGAATCAATCCATATTTAGTTTAATCCTGGTTCTTACACAAATAGCAGGGGAAAAGCCAGCAAATCAATTCTTGTTATCATCGATAGGTACTTAGATAAATCTTGTAACTTCCATAAAAAATGGTACCTTAATAATTTTTTACTGCCAGATGATTTGTGGCGATCAATTTTTTCTGCTTTACTAACGTTTTTCTGACCTGTGCAATACCTTTATTATTGATTGGGGAAGTGTAGTTTCTGGGAACATGATATGTGTATTTTTTATACTATATTGTATATCACTGCAGGGGCGGCTCGAAACAGTGGACTTTCACACCTCGGAACAGTGGACTTTTGACATCTTCATTGTTATTTTAGGTTCCCAGCCATTATATGCATGCATATCACGCGCCTACATCGATTAACTTGCACCGGTTGATCTTACCTATTACGGTGTGCGTGGCACGACAATCACGCGAGGCATGTTTAGTTAAGGCCCATTTTGTCTATAGCCTACACTGCATTCCGTGCAGCCTGGCTTTTTGGTCCTAATAAACTTTGAAGTTTTTTTTTTAGTATTTGGAACAAATGGCATGTGACGTTGTGCTATATTATGCAATGTAGATGCTATCTTAATCTTTTCCCATCCTGCAATGCCTAACACGTTTACTTTTACTTTTGCAATCATATAACATGTGGTTAAACTTGCGGATGTAAAGCTTGTAGATTTTAAGAGCGTGATACAGGACAGGAGTAGCGTCATGATTTAAGAATGTTGTGACAAATTGCACAATGTTATGCAATGCAGATGCTATAGTAATCTTTTTATCCCTCAATGCCTAAACCAAGCAATTCCTAAAATAACAATGAATGATGTCAAAAGTCCACTGTTCCAAGTTGTGAAAGTCCACAGTTCCGAGCCGCCCCTGTACTAAGAGCAGCCTGCATATTTGATGATTGTGTTGTAGTACCATCTTAGATATACAGGTATGTGTACCAGTTACTGCAATATTTTTGATTGCAATCGCTTGTTTGTATAGTTCAACCATCGCAGTTTTTCTTAGCGCAGTCAAAAGTATTGCTTTAATTATGCTGCCATATTGATCGAATGAACAAAGATGATATTAGTGAAATAATATAGCACAATGGTGGATAAGGTGTATGGCATAGATATAGATGTGCATGTATATGATATCCCTTGCCCATAACATAAATGTTATTAGACAACTTAACCCTGCATAATTATAGTCATAGAACAGTCCTATAATGTAGATACTGATTTTAGGACTGTGCAGGAAATGTCTATAATTATGCTTATCCACAATGTTATTGCAGCAAATGGACATCATGTATATGTATATGTGTCTAGTTGGTTTGTACTTTGACCCTTAGGTTTGTATAATATATGTTTATCGTGCTTAGTAGTCTGTTGATGAGTTTATTACACTATATATCCACAATGCTGATGCTCTATAGAATACCACAAATCATGAAATCAGTTGAGGCACCTTACTGATTGGAGTGTGATCAAATAACAATTGCATGTATGCAAATTGAGTATCATT
This sequence comes from Eunapius fragilis, assembly GCA_963681505.1. NCBI lineage: Eukaryota > Metazoa > Porifera > Demospongiae > Spongillida > Spongillidae > Eunapius > Eunapius fragilis. Next base: position 5,246,778 of record OY811991.1, read on the forward strand.
ATTACCCCAAACCTGTTGTAGGACATAGAGGATAAGACAACCAGTGGAGATGCCTGTGCTCCCCTACCAATAATGAGGCAAGGTGAGCAAACAAAGAATTATATGCTTGTGTTCTGTCATTTTTAGTTGCCAGTTCAATTTGACACATAGTTTAGAAACCATCATGAACTCAAAATAACCAACCACCCACACTTCTCATTTGAAAGGATAATAATCACCTGTCCACACTATTTAATTATGTAACAGTCAAGATATCTGGCACTCACAAGGAACCTGTGTCAATTAAACAATTGTTCCGTAACTTACTTAAATCTGGCAGCCTGGGTCGCTTCTGTGATTGTCTCACAGCACAGCTGGAAAAGCGACTAGGAGAAAATGGAAGTGATGATGTCACGAGTGCTATGCATTTCTATACATTCTTGGCCCCATCAGGCAAATTAAGGTATATGAGTTAGTATTGAAAGTATGTTATTAAGCAAGTTATTCATTAATTTGGAAATCAAGATGTAGCTCTTTTGCAAAGGCACTTTGGACCCATCCTTGAGAAGTGTGGTGTGGATGTCACTGTTGTTCTAACAGAGTGGAATTTGCTCAAGGACATAGTGTAGGTTCACCTTGTGTAACAGACTTAATGTATCAGTACATGGCCACTATATCCCGGTACGCTGAAACAATAAAGGTCCTACCAAATAAGCCTGAGTGGGTGGATGTGTTCAGGACTGCCCAAGACTCTTGTTTAAATGTGCTCCAGCTGGTGGATCTGCTACTCTCCTTGCCTGCCAGCACTGCAGATTGTGAACAAGAGTTTAGTCTGACAAAAGTGATCAAGTCAGACTGGAGGAGCAGGCTTAGGGACACCGTGGTCACCGATTTGATGACTGTACAGCTGCACAGTCCTGAAATTGGTGACTTTGACCCCACATCATCCATCCTTAGATAGAAAGGGACCTGCAAACGCAGGCTATCGCTAAACATATCTGATTCATTCTATTCAGATGATGGAATGGAGTCAGAATGCTAATACGATTGATCCTTAACCTTTAATCTCCCGTCGTCCTACGCATAGGACGCAAGGTAAAATTAATTTTTAGCAAACTCATATGATCTAAGAACAAACCAAAATCTCATTGTACTGTAGAAATGGTTATTAATTCAGAAAATATTTTTACTTTCTTGCAATTCTTCAAAGATTGTCAAATACAATCAATACTGCATTGCTAAAAGATGTATTTGTGGTAAATCGCAAAGCAACTTAAAGTACTAAAAATTAAGTAATGCTGGGAAGATCAGAGCAACATGTTAAACGAAGGGGGTAGTAAGACAGGTCTTTTGTACTAAGCATATAAAAAAGTACATTGTAGATTTGGAAATTGCAAGCTCCACAAGCTTATGAGCGATAGGTATTTGTCAGACGCATGTTGCAGGAATAGCCAAGTGAATGGACAAAATCTTGAAAACGTACAATGTGTTTTCGGTAAAAATGGCAAAACCTATTAGAGTAAAAACACTGCCATAGAATGTATATAGTAGCACTTCAAAAATCATTCAAAAAAAGTTATACTTGTCGTACTTTGTTGTGTGACAATTAAATTCTCTACATAATGCATTTTTAAGAACCGTCCGTATCTGTTTATTAGCATCGTGTAACCAAGGGTGTGATTTTAAAAATAGATTGACAATTGCAAAAATTAAGTAATGCTGGGAAGATCAGAGCAACATGTTAAACGAAGGGGGTAGTAAGACAATTAAATTCTCTACATAATGCATTTTTAAGAACCGTCCGTATCTGTTTATTAGCATCGTGTAACCAAGGGTGTGATTTAAAAAATAGATTGACAATTGGTAAATTTAGCACGATAGACACATCAAACAGCAGTAGAGAAATGGATACCAAAAAACTGCATTTCTATTTATAATGAATTTTCAAATATTAGTCCTACGCGTAGGACTTGGACCTGGAGAATTAAGGTTAAAGTTATACTTTTTATCCTACCCATTAAAGTATCATCAGCGTCATATATAACTCCTGTTGTTTTAAGTTGTTACCAACGGCAATGATCACTATGATTAAGAGAGATGGAGAGATCGGTGTGGCTGATCAAAGTGGATTGAAAGATATGGATGCGTTGCAATCATTGCTGCTCGTACAATTTGAAGATAGGGGTATATACAATGCCGTGCCAATGACTCTTGAATGGGTCACAACAGAAATCTCCTGGCATTGGTTTAGCAAACGCCAAGCATGTACAAAAGAAATGATTGAGTGAGCGCGTATGCCTTATCAGGAAAAAAAAACTGATGGAGGGGCAAATACTACCTGTACCTGAAACCACAGTTTATATAGATATTATGCAATACTCTTGTATTAAGAAAGAATGACGTTCTGATTTTCATCCCTATGTAGTTCCCAGAGATATTGCATACATGTACACTGAGTGGCGGCAGAAGGTATATAAGACTAGGAAGAAGGCAGGGGGCTCTAAAAGTGAGGGGTAATTAAATTAAATTCATGAAGGAAGCTTTTGTTGAAAGTAACCTTTTGTCAGCCGGAGGTTGGGGGGTGGGGGGGGGGGGGGAGGTGTATTTCGTAAACCATTAAGGTTATTAAACTTTTGTTTGGGCTAAAGTGGCATTCATATCAGGACACAAATATATGAGTGGTTGCACAAAAATCTAAAGCATAGCGTCCAACTTCAAGTTATCCTGGCAGCCATGGAATGACCACTACAGCTTCTACATCCACCAGCTCTGTGGACAGTTCTCCTGCGTGATAACTTGGCTTGTCCAATGGTTTTCAGCAGGCGTCTCTTCACTAGCGGAACCATCCATTCATAGAACCCCACTCCTATAATGTATGAGATGTCATTATCTTGCTGACAGATCTAAATGTCTTGCTATGTCTGATACCAAATGCCATGCTGGGCAGAGAATTGCCTCAAGCACTGGACAAATGCTTCTGCTGTTAAGTCTGGAACTAACTCCAAATGGATGGTCTGAACAATGCACAACTTATCCACCTTATCACCATTCCTTAAATACAGAGGCCCTATGTAGTGGACACCAGTGAAACTAAACAGGAGTGACACTTGTGTTCTGAAGTCAAGCAAAGGAGGAGGTTTAGAGTTAAACTGTTTTCTGCAATCCACATTTACAACAGATACCATCAGGAAAGCTTTTTATCTGGAAAACACTAAATTGAAGGAGGATGTGTACATGATGTCCTTCTAAATAGTTGTTCTTAAGATGTATGCCTTTCCTTTCCTTGTGCATAACCACCACCATCATTATTGCTGTCACCCAGAGGAAGTTTGCATATGCTTCATAAATAAAATACAGTCTACCTGTGATATTATCCAACTCAATATCCCCAGATAAAGAAGTCTTGCACCCCCAACCTCACCCCCAACCTCACCCCCATTGGGGATTCTACCTTTTTTTCAGCCTTCGTTGCTTCCAAAAGGGCCGCTGCCTCTACCTTGTTGTCCTCACTGGAAAAGCTTGGCTCACGTGACCCTCAAATTGTTCTGATCTAGCTACGTATGTATGGAAGCTTTACCAAGCTAGTTCACATCGCACGCTCCACACCTCCATCTTTGCCCTTTGAAGGGCTGCATTCCTTCGATTTACAGGTCCATCAAACCTTCACAGAGTGTCAAGCCATTGACACTTCTGATTGTGCTTGGCAGCAGGCCCAGTTACGTTTAATTCATGGGGGTATTGGGCTACGCTCACTTGCCTATCACTCACCTGCTGCCTTTATAGCTTCTGTCAGGATGGCAGGTGTTGCTTCCTCCTTGAACTGTTTTCCAGCAGAGGCTGTCAGCTTCTTTAACAGTCTTGTGCCCTTCGAAGGATATGCTCACCTTGAATTCCGTATTGTCTTCTCCCTGTCAGCAGCATATTCTTTCTTCCCTGCTAGAGGACATAAAGTTTGCTCCCACCTAAGATATATACAGGAGATGAGCCTTGTCAGCAGGAGCTCCCCATGCATTAGCCTGGCTTTCTGTAATACCATCTCCAGGCCTGGGCCTAAGCCTAAACCCTAACGAGCACCAAATAGCCATCAAGTAGTGGTTAGGTCTAGCTAGACATATCCAATGGCTCTCCCTGTACTCTGTCCCCGAACAACTCTCCAGATCCCTTTAGACACCAAGCCTTAACTTTCCAGCACACTGGTGATGCCATTTTCAGGCACAATAATCTCCGAGACATAGTCCTGGAATTTTGTCACCATGCAGGTATCAGTGCTAAGGTTGAAGCAGGTAGTGGCCTAGGACATGACCTCCACCGAACATGCCCTGCAGACATCCTTGCTTCTAACTAGCTCTGTGGCAAGCCTGCTGCCTTCAATCTCACAGTGACCTCTTCGCTGAACCCTTCTGTTCATTTGGAAGCGAGTGCCACAGGAGGATCAGCAGCAGCAGCCGCAGAGCTTAGAAAACACTCTGGCAATGTTGGTAAATGCTCCAAGCTGGGGTGTGTTTGTATCCCCTTGGTGACAGAGTCCTATGGAGCATGGGGCGCAGAAGCCCAAGAGGCTTTCTCACACCTGGCCTCTTCACATGCAACAAACCAATGTCATAGGTGGTTGCCAGACTATACGGTCACCTAATGTACTAGCCTAATATGCATGGTAGGTATACACACAATAAAACATTCAATGAAATGGTATAGTGTTGTTGCATTGTGTTGAAATGCTGAAACATAACCTACTAGAACCTCCATAACTATATTGCTTGATTATTGAAGTATGAAATAAGATTACCTCACATGACCAAACAAATGCATCTGACCTGTATTACATGCTCTGCACAAATTACATGTAGGCAAGGAGGAAGAACAGGCAGTGTTCAAACAACTGGAGGCAAGGGTCCAGTTCTTGGAGGCACAGTTGAGTGAAGCAAAACAGAATCTTGGAGAAGAGAAGAAACAGAGTGAGCAATACAGAACAGAACTAGATCACACTAGGGTGGAGCTAGTTCAATGTCAGGAAGTCCTAGGTCACACTGGGGTGGAGCTAGTGCAATGTCAGGAAGTCCTAGGTCACACTAGGATGGAGCTAGTGCAATGTCAGGAAGTCCTAGGTCACACTAGGGTGGAGCTAGAGGAGCTGCAGAAAGAGCACTCAACATGTAAAACATTCTGGATAGTACCACGTCATAAAATAACCATGCTTAATAAGCAGCTGGGGGGAGGGGCATGGGGATATGTGGCTGAAGGTCAGTTCAGAGGTCAGCGGGTAGCTGTCAAGTGTGTACACGAGTCCATTATGGCTGATAAGACCATCAAGAGAGTGTATCGTGAGATCTGTACAATGGCCCAAGTGTCCCACCCCAACCTGGTGAGGTTCATGGCAGCTGTGCTGGATGACCAGGGAGAACCCATGATCATCACTGAACTGCTGGACACCACACTGAGGAAGGCCTATGAGGACAACCTCCTTACCTTGCGGCAGTGTGTGGACGTATTCTGTGATGTTGCCTCTGCCCTCTGCTACCTCCATGAGCTTGAAGAGCCCATCATCCACAGAGATGTGAGCTCAGCCAATGTCCTTATGAAGGCTGTGGTTGGGGGAAGGTGGATAGCCAAACTGTCAGACTTTGGGTCAGCCAATTGGGCCAAGCAAGCCTCAACCATGGGAGAGGGTGCCATAGTGTACCTAGCTCCAGAGGCATTCCCCTCTCACCCATCTCAACACCGTAAAGCACCACCACAGACCACCAAGATTGATGTGTACAGTTATGGGATATTGCTCTGTGAGGTCGCACTGAGGGAGTTCCCTGATCCAGACCATCTGAATGAGACAAAGGAGAGGTTGAGGACCAAACACGTCCCCCTCCATTCCCTGGTGGTGAAGTGCACACAGGACCTACCTGATAGACGTCCCACAATGGCTGCTGTTCTTAAAGAACTGCAGAGTACATGTATTGGAACACAGAAGATTGCACAGCAAAAATCATCAACAAAAGAACAAAGTGAATGTAATTTGAGTTGAAACCAATCATTGTAGAGGTTATGTAATATATAGCTAGCATTGTAACTGTCCATTAAGTTTTGATGCAATTAGTTTGTTCATTTATTTTTTGTCTTCCAAAGTGTAGCCAGCGTTATGTAAATGAGGCTTATAATTGTACAATGGGGAATGGAGGCGTATAGCTTTCCTGAAACACAAGGGAAACATGTGCAGCCTTTCAGGTAGATGTACTATAAAGGCTACAGCTGCAGGTAATGGAGTAATTAACAGTGGGTGTGTAGTCCCATGCTAAAACTGTGTATCAGATATCCTATAAATGTGCATGATGAGAACTTTTAAATGATTATCGTGAGTCTAGCTGAGCGCCGGTTTAATAAACTTACCAGAGTGAGACATTCATATAACAAGCAGTCCGGTGAGGGATAAAGGTTACTAGGGTTTAGTGCTAGGGTGGAGCCAAAGGCGAATCAACTTTTCACCCCCTCTCCGAATCCGCCCTCAAATTGCACCCGTCCTTCCCTCCTGACACTCTTCATTGAAAGCTTAATTTTGGGCGGCGCCTTCGGTGCCACACTCTTTTCCCCTGTAAGTACCACTCTGTGTAACCATGCCCACAAGTGAATTCGACTTTTAGTTCCCATGCTCCAGATGGATTGATATGCTAAGTGTGCAGATGCTACACCAGATCTTCATGCATGCCCACTATGCATGCAAGTTATCTGTCTTACTGATGCATGGTCAGCCAATATCTCTGCAACTTTGCCTGTGCTTTTTTTTCAGTTCATCATTTTCTTATCCAGCTTTGGTTCTGTGGCTTTGCATTCCTAAGTGCTCTCCTGTGGTCTGCCTTTATGCCCACCAAATGGTCAGCAACTTCTCAACATTTCTTCCTTCCGCCAGGAGAGAAAGCAAAAGTACATAAAGGAAGTAGAAGTCACCTTGACCCCATTTGTCCTTCAGTGGATGGACTGCTGCGACCACACTTGGCTACTGCTCTGTCTTACAAATGCAGTTATGTCAGCACGGCTTGCTTTTGCTGGTGTTTGAGCTGTGAGCTTATGTCTAAGAGGGTCACACGGCCCAGGGGCGGATCCAGGATTTCAGAAAAGAAGGGGTTGTTAATTAATATTCATGAAAGTGTGGGAGGGGGTCTGGGGTTCCGCCCCAGCCGCCAACGTTTTTTCATTACATCATGCGCACAACACTACATAACGTCATGATACTGCCTTGCCGTTTGTTTGCTTGCAGAGCTGCAGTTATATTACGAATTTCAGCCATCTTTACTTCGCAATAATTACAATGATAATGGGTTTGAAACGCCCCCCCCCCCCCCCCAACCTGGATCCGCCAATGCAAGCAAATTGGAGAAGTGGGTTGGGATTTGAAAATGGCGCTCCTCTGGGCTTTGAGTATAATCTTTTTAATTATACGACTTACGCTCGCTGTGTTTTGATTGTACGTATTATTATATTATTGTATCAGCCTTCACACAAATTGGATGACACAGACCGTGACTGCAGAAGTCAAAAATATTAGATTCTGGTTTTCGAAACTTCGCCGGGCCCAACCAGTCTAATTAAGGCTAAACGTAATCTTGGACCGGCCGAGCGTACTTCGGGAGCTCCGGTCTGCCCATACGGCCGCCAAGTTTTTTCCCCCTTTGCTAAGGGCCGGCTGAAGTCGATAAACGACTCGTCATATGACGGTGGGACCACAAGCTGTTCCTTGTTAGTTTACGTTTCCCGTATTAGGAAACCATTATTCATATATGTAATACACCGCCCCTTCTATATGAGGCCGAGGTTGTCTATGTAAGTTGGCAAAGTGAAGCCACTGAAGGCCAAGATCCGGGACAAGAAAAGTAACCCACCAGACAAACAGCAACTCATCGTACAGGTAGATAGACGTACACTGGGCAAATATATACGGGATAGTTTCAGCGAATATTAGGGAGGAGCATCACAGTTGGCGCAATACAGGAAAGTCCACAGAATGTCATCGTTGGGTTGGATAACACCCTTAATTATGAGGTCACTGCTTGCTAGTTGTCGTTATCCAGTGGTCTTGTAAAGCTGGTTGTTTTTGTTTGTTTTTATTTTTATTTTATTTTATTTTTTAGCTACAGTAAGCACGCATTTTTTGTGATTGTTCAAATTGTGCAGCATTTTTCAAATTTGGTCTGTCTATTTTCAAGATCGAATCACCTGTTTATGTTCGATTATGTATGATTGCATATCAACAATGAACGTAGGGTCGTTTTGCAAAGTCTTGTGTTTATTAGACTATGTGCGTTTCGTAATTGAACACTTCAGCGTTTCTATATCGAATAGCAATGATCAAATGGCCACTGAATGCCTGGTCGATTTTTTTTTGTGTAGAATTTATAAATGCAATATTAGAGTATGACTCTAATATCAATGCCAAAACCTATTATCTTTGTTCCCACCCCCGCCCAACCTCGCAAAGGTGGAACTTACTTTTATGCAATGATGAAACAATTTCCAATGGCGTGTATTTGTTGGGTGTGAGGAAGATGTTGTTATATATCTTATTTTTAAAACATGCATTAATAATAGGCCCTTTTTTGTTGCAACATTCCTATACACAAATAAATGTTTGTACACCCAGCCTTACATTTCGACCATGCTAGTAAACGATTCTTGCAAATCTGATGACGATGTTTTCTGACTATTCCCCAAGATGGAAATGTAGTCTCGTCCCCAACCTAATGTGTGTAATGATGTTACATATTGATGGATCTGGGAACAAGACTAGGTGGATGGTTAAAATCTTTTTAAAATGTGTTAGTTTTAAGTTAGCTGCAAGTATTGTAAATTAAAATCCAAGTATGAGAACCTAAATTGTTTTTCTTTAACCCATCATCTGCAGAGTGGTATGCAGATTTTTGTGGTGACACAAACCACCATAACTTTGGAGGTCAAACCAAGTGATACCATTGGAAGTGTGAAGGCCAAGATTCAGGATAAGGAAGGTATTCCACCAGACCAACAGCGACTTGTCTTTGTGGGCAAACAGCTGGACGATGGTCGTACACTGAGCGACTACAATATCCAGACAGAATCAACCCTTCATCTTGTTCTGTATTTATGTGGTGGTATGCAAATCTTTGTGAAGACAATAACTGGCAAGACCATCACCTTGGAGGTTGAACCAGGTGATACCATAGACAACGTGAAGGCCAAGATCCAGGACAAAGAAGGTATTTCCCCACACAGCCAGCGACTCATCTGCACTAAGGAGCTGAAAGATGGTTGTCCACTGAGTGATTATAACATCCGGAATGAGACTACCCTTCACCTTGTCCTTTGCTGGTGTAGTAGTATGAAAATCAATGTGAGGATGCATACTGGCAAGACCATCACCTTGGATGTCAAGCCTAGCGATACCATTGGCAAACTAAAGGCCAAGGTCCAGGACAATAAAGGTATTTTACCAGGCCACCAAATACTCACCTTTGCTGGCAAAATGCTAGAAGATGGTCATAGAGTGTGTGATTATGATATCATGATGGAGTCAACCCTTCACCTTATTGTTCGTCAGCATAGTCATATGATCAACGTGAGGATACCAGGCAGGACCATCACTTTGGAGGTTGAGCCAAGTGATACCATTGACAAAGTAAAGGCCAAGATCCAGGACAAAGAAGGTATTCCACGAGGACAACAAGTACTCACCTTTGCTGGCAAAGAGCTGGGAAATGGTTGTACACTACATAGTATCATATGGGAGTTTACCTTACGTGTTATTATGGAGATCTTTGTGATGACAATAACTGGTAAAACTATCACCTTGGTGGTTGATCCACGCGATACCATTGACAAAGTGAAGACCAAGATCCAGGACAGGGAAGGTATTCCACCACACAGACAGCGACTCATCTTTGCTGGCAAACAGCTGGAAGATGGTCGTAAACTGAGCGATTATAATGTCCAACGGGAGTCAACCCTCCATCTTATCCTTCATTGGTCTTGTGGTGGTATGAAGATCTTTGTGAAGACACAGACTGGTAAGACCATCACCTTGGAGGTTATTCCACGCAATACCATTGGCAATGTGAAGGACATGATCCAGGACAAGGAAGGCATTTCACCAAGCCAACAGCATCTCATCTTTGCTGGCAAATAGCTGGAAGATGGCCATACACTGAGCGATTATAACATCCACCGTGAGTCGACCCTCCATCTTATCCTTTGTCAGTGTTATGATATGCAGATCTTTGTGAAGGCACATATTGGCAAGACCATCACCTCCATCACCTTGGTGGTCAAGCCTAGCAATACCATTGATGACATGAAGGCCATGATCCAGGACAAGGAAGGCATTCCACCAGGCCAACAGCAACTCATCTTTGCTGGCAAAGAGTTGGAAGATGGCTGTACACTGAGTGATTATAATATCAATCGTGAGTCGACCCTCCATCTTATCCTTTGTCAGCGTTATGATATGCAGATCTTTGTGAAGGCACATATTGGCAAGACCATCACCTCCATCACCTTGGTGGTCGAGCCTAGCAATACCATTGATGACGTGAAGGCCATGATCCAGCACAAGGAAGGCATTCCACCAAGCCAACAGATACTCATCTTTGCTGGCAAACAGCTAGAAAATGGTCATACACTAAGTGATTATAATACACCAAAGGAGTTAACCCTTCACCTTGATGGTATGATGCTTATCTATGTGAAAACATTGACTGGTAAGACCATCACCTTGGAGGTTGAGCCTAGCGATACCATTGACAAAATGAAGGCCAAGATCCAGAACAAAGAAGGTATTCCACCAGACCAACAACGACTCACCCTTGCAGGCAAAGAGCTAGAAAATGGTCATACACTAAGTGAGTATAATATCCTGAAGGAGGTAACCCTTCATCTTGGTGGTATGATGCAGATCTATGTGAAGACACTGACTGGTCAGACCATCACCTTGAAGGTTGAGCCTAGCGATACCATTGACAACGTGAAGGCCAAGATCCAGGATAAAGAAGGTATTCCACCAGACCAACAGACACTCACCACCATCCTGAAAGATGATCTTACACTGAAAGACTACAACTTTGAGAGTGGTGAAGTACTTCTACTAATGAATGTAAGCCTAGGTTTTTTTTAAATTGAATATTGTTCTGATCTATGTACTAAAATTCAAAGCTCTAGTTAAGTTGTACCAAAAGCCCAGGTTAAAATAAGGTGATGGCAACATATTAGTATCCTAATATATCTAACAGCAGGTGGCATGCAGACCAAAGTTGGTCAGCCCTTGAAGTTATAGTTGATGCCAAATGTTATTATGTCAAGAGACAAGCATTTGAGCTGCAGTTTTGTGATGTACATGTAAAGATTGTTCTGTGCAGTAATATCCCAAGTGAGAAAAATTCGTGCCAAATCAAGTCCTGTTTTAACCGATTAAGTCCTGTAACCGCAAATTCGCGTCAAATAGTTGTTTACAGCTACCAACGTATTTTGGGGGACATGACCACAAACCACAGAAAGATTATACCAATTTGAAATCTTTCTTGAACACAGCTTCAGCCGGTATCGTTGGATTACCTCTTCCTGACACAAAACATTTTTGTGACGACATTTAAGATCAAATAACCTCTACATAACAAACCATATTTAGGCCTTAATCGGTTAAGCATAGTAATTTCCTCCACATGGTGCATTTATTCTGGTTCTTATGATACCAAAAATCATCAGTTTAATATATAAATACTTGTAAGCACCATCCATCATTACATTAAAATCCATATAGCTGATGCAATGAAAATTCAATTATCGGTGATTCACAATATTTGCATAAGAATTCAATCATGCAATGACAAAAAAATCATCTACAAAATCAAGAATTGATTTGCTGTCTTTTTCTCGTGTCTTTTTATTGGACAACTCAATGCTGCATAATCATAGTCCTATTATGTAGATACTGTCTATGATGAAGGTGCACTTAGCCTAAGTATGCAAGAACATACTGTAATGTCTTCAGCAAAACACCATCGGTAGCGAATGACAGCATATATTTTTCAATCTCTATATATCACAAATCATTTTATACGTCTTACTGATTGGAGTGTACCAAAGTGGTTGTTTAGGTCCTAAACTCTGTTTAATGTTTTGGTAAATGGGATTGAAATGTGTCTAATAACATGGAGCATTTATGCCTGGAATAGCGTACTCACCTCTATTCAAACACATCTATCTGATCTAACCTCAATGATGCTAAACTGATATGGTTCCTGGTTCAAGCATATATATATAAAGGATGGTAGGTGGACTGCAATCACTCAGTCATAATAGCATACCACTGCTGGTCTGAATTGCTTTCCCACCCACCACTCCACCTGTGCATTGACTGTACTTTGTACACGTTTGCTGTGTTCTTGCTTGAATATCAATGGTAGGCGGAACCCTTCGGGCTTCTACACCCTGACCTAATCACTTAACGTTGACCAGCGTCATGGTGTGGCAAACTGGCTGACCCAATGGTAACCAGCGTTACCCCTTGGTACCAGTCAGGCTCAGTGGTGGGGGTCAGCACCTCTATGGCACACCCGACTGGGTGGCTGCTGCCTGCCCCCTTATGGGCAAAACTATCGATCATAGTCAGACTCACAACTGGGGTTAAAGCCTATTAACAGCCAGCATGAGAGAGCATTTAGATAGCCAAATATGCATGTATGCATTCAAAAAATTGATCAGGTATCATTATTGCCCCAAACCTGTTGTAGGACATAGAGGATAAGACAACCAGTGGAGATGCCTGTGTTCCCAAACCAATAATGAGGCAAGGTGAGCTAACAAAGAGTTATATGTTTGTGTTCTGTCATAATTTGCTGTTTGCCAGTTTGATTTAGCACATAGTTTAAAAGAGATAGTATGCAAGTTCAATGTTAAATCGACGGATCATCTATACGTAGACGAAATTGGTTGAAATTGTCTACACATAGTATTTCAAACCAAGTTTCGGGTGTTAATATCCTGCAAAAAACATTCATTGTCTTACTCAGCCATCTAAACAGGTTAAACAACAGGTAGCATTTTTTTTGTTTATTTTATCATTTGTGAAATAGTTGCTTCAAATGGATAAGAACGTTAAAATTGGTGTCAAAATGAAAGTATTGAGAGAGAGAACCAGTGAAGCACGAATGATAAAATTAACTATTAATAAATGCTACCTACCCACGTAACCTGTTTAATTAAATGGCTGAGTAAGACAATGAATGTTTTTTGCAGATATTTATACCCAAAACTTGCGTTGAAGTAGCGTCTACGTGTGGATGATTTCGACCAATTTCGTCTACGTGTAGATGGTCCGTTGATTTAACATTAAACAAGGCACACAATCACTATGGCTCTATGTTCTTAAGACAACCATCCACACTTCTCGTTCAAAAGGGTAATCACACATGTCCACACTATCATGTAACAGTCAAACAACGTTCAATCATTCAGAAGCTCCTAAATCTGGTTCTTTTGGGAACCTTTGCCATTGGGATCAACCAAATTTGGTTCTTGTGTAGTGTCTGGTAGTCATAGCTAAGTTCTTTCTTCATGAGTGGATACTCCCAAACTGGTGCTGTGATGTCATCAACCCAGATTAACCTCAATGCATTGCAATCCTCCTTTGCAACAGATACTATCAGCCCAGGAACATCTTTTCAATATCTGTAGCACAGGTGACCAGGAAGAGAAGGGAGAGTCTACAGAGCATGACCCAATGAATAGGTGCCAGGAGGTTGAGTAAGGAGGGTCTGGGTCACCTGTTAATAGCACCAGAATATATAAAAGGAGAGAAAAGGCAGAGAGTGAATAAGCAGTGAAGGCTTTAGCTTGCGTAGATTACATGCGATGTGCGTACATGTATTCTTAAAGATAAAGATTTGCCATTAATTGTGTCATTGTGCAAGCTAAGCAGTGCAAAGCGGGTCCATAACAGTATCCTAATAGCCTTAAGCCTAGCATCACTTCTCGGCTTCTTGTTGCCTGCAACTCTGATATAAAGGTTCAGTATAATCCTTTAACTCATGTTTATTTGAGTTGAAGAGTCAGCCATTATCTCACTATTACATCCACGCAGCCGGGGTTGGGGGGGGGGGGGGGGGGGGGAAGAAGAGTCTAAAACCAGTCAGTTACCTCATGAAATCACTGAAATATAAATAACATTCAATGAAATGATATAGTATTGCTACATTGTGTTCAAATGCTGAAACATAGCATGCTATAGAACCTTTATAACTACATTCCAATATAAATAAGATTACCTCACATGACCAAACAAATGCAGTTGTTCATCTGACCTGTATTACATGCTCTGCACAAATTACATGTAGGCAAGGAGGAAGAACAGGCAGTGTTCAAACAACTGGAGGCAAGGGTCCAGTTCTTGGAGGCACAGTTGAGTGAAACAAAACAGAAACTTGGAGAAGAGAAGAAACAGAGTGAGCAGTACAGAACAGAACTAGGTCACACTAGGGTGGAGCTAGTTCAATGTCAGGAAGTCCTAGGTCACACTAAGGTGGAGCTAGTTCAATGTCAGGAAGTCCTAGGTCACACTAGGGTGGAGCTAGTGCAATGTCAGGAAGTCCTAGGTCACACTAGGGTAGAGTTACAGAAGCTGCAGAAAGTGCACTCAACATGTAAAACATTCTGGATAGTACCACGTCATAAGATAACCATACTTAATAAGCAGCTGGGGGGAGGGGCATGGGGATATGTGGCTGAAGGTCAGTTCAAAGGTCAGCAGGTAGCTGTCAAGTGTGTACATGAGTCCATTATTGCCCTACATACCATCAAGAGAGTGTATCGTGAGATCTGTACAATGGCCCAAGTGTCCCACCCCAACCTGGTGAGGTTCATGGCAGCCGTACTGGATGACCAGGGAGGACCCATGATCATCACTGAACTGTTGGACACCACACTGAGGAAGGCCTATGAGGACAACCTGCTTACTTTGCAGCAGTGTGTGGACGTATTCCGTGATATAGCCTCTGCTCTCTGCTACCTCCATGAGCTTGAAGAGCCCATCATCCACAGAGATGTGAGCTCATCCAATGTCCTTATGAAGGCTGTGGTTGGGGGAGGGTGGATAGCCAAACTGTCAGACTTTGGGTCAGCCAATTGGGCCAAGCAGGCCTCAACCATGGCGGAGGGTGCCATAGTGTACCTAGCTCCAGAGGCATACCCCACCCCTCCATCTCTGCTCCATAGAGGACTACCACCACAGACCACCAAGATTGATGTGTACAGCTATGGGATAATGCTCTGTGAGGTCGCACTGAAGGAGTTCCCTGATCCAGACCATCTCCATGTTACAAAGGAGAAGATGAGAACCAAACATGTCCCCCTCCATTCCCTGGTGGTGAAGTGCACACAGGACCTACCTGATAGACGTCCCACAATGGCTGCTGTTCTTAAAGAACTGCAGAGTACATGTATTGGACAGGAGATTGCACAGCAAAAATCATCAACAAAAGAACAAAGTGAATGTAATTTGAGTTGAAACCAATCAGTGTAGAGGTTATATAATATCTAGCTAGCATTGTAGCTGTGTTTGATACCATTACGTTTTGATGCAATTAGTTTGTTCATTTTTTATGTTCCAGCGTTACATAAGTTAAAGAAATGGGGCTTATAATTGTACAATGGGGAATGGAGATGTAGCTTTCCTGAAGCACAGGGGAAACATGTGCAGCTAGATGTATTATACAGCCACAAGTAATGGAATAATTAACAGTGGGTGTGTAATCGCACGCTAAATCTGTGTACAAATAACTGATCAGACATAATTATCATTAGTAACAAGCCCTTCTGAACCCAAAATTGGAAGCAGGTGCAGGTTTGGGTCATGAAAGGAGACTAACTAGACCAGCAGACATACTCATCCCAAGCTGGTCCAATAGTGACGAGCCTGCAGCCATTGATGTGTCCATCACCTCTCCGCTTAAATCAAACATTTTGTCTGAAGCGGGTGTGGTGGCAGGTGCAGCAGCAAGGCAAACAGAAGAGAGAAAGCATATATCCAATGATACTATCTGCTCCGAATTGGGATGGAAGTGTGTACCATTAGTGGTGGAGACGTTTGGTGCTTGGGGAAGAACTGCAGGCCAGTTTTTTGGAGAACTCGCATCACGACTTGTGGCTCAAAGCCATTCCTCAAAGACTATAATGTTGAATAACATCTATGGGAGACTAAGCCTCACACTAGTTCGAGCCAATGCTCGTGCTTTCAATGCTAGGTTGGCTACAACAATGGACTTGCTTGAAGGCTAGGTAGTTTCACTAGTTTTGTGCAAGTTCGTGTGTAGTAACGTGTATATATGTGCATTTATTTTATATATGTTTATTGATTTAATAACAATTAAGAATTATTGCAAAGTAAAGATGGCTGAAATTCGTAATTCAACTGCAGCTCTGCAAGCAAACAAACGACAAGGCAGTATCATGAAATTATGTAGTGTTGTGCGCATGATATAATGAAAAAGCGTTGGCGGCTGGGGCAGAGCCCCAGACCCCCTTCCACACGTTCATGAATATTAATTAACAACCCCCTCTTTTCTGAAATCCTCCGTATGACCCTTTTAAACATAAGCTCACAGCTCAAACACCAGCAAAAGCAAGCCGTGCTGACATAACTGCTTGTAACTGAGTAGGCTATGTCCCATTTGTAAGACAGAGCATTAGCCAAGTGCTTCAGGAAGTGGTCAGCATCTCGTTGCATCTGTGTAACCATGCCCACAAGGGATTTCAGTATAGCAGAGCTCTTGATTATTATCTGACTTTTAGTTCCCATGCTACAGATGGATTGATATGCTAAGTGTGCAGATGCTATACCATGCAGATCTTCATGCATGCCCACTATGCATGCAAGTTACCTGTCTTACTGATGCATGGTCAGCCTATCTCTCTGCAACTTTGCCTGTGCTTTTTTCAGTTCATCATTTTCTCTCCCAGCTTTGGTTCCATGGCTTTGCACTCCAAGCTGCTCTCCTTTGGTCTGCCTTTATGCCCACCAAATGGTCTAAAGCTAAAGCAACCTCTGTTATTTATTCAACCTGTCTACAACCAGAGTTAGTGCTTGGTGAACCACTGTGTTATACTGACTCAAGAATTGCACTATTTTGGATACAGGAAAAAGGGAATGGATAGTTTATTCAGAATCGTGTCAATGAAATTCAATTCTTTCTCCCTACCAAATGCTGGCACCACTGCTCCGGTGTTATGAATACATCTGACTATCTTTCAAAGGGACTCGATCTGTCTGAGCTGAGTCCATATATCCTGGCTCACGATATCCCATTAGATTTGTGACTCAGAGCAAATGGACTGTGATTATGCTCTGGAAGTAGTCCCAGATGAGTGCTTGCTGGAACTGGTGAAGTTCTTTTTTGAGGCACCCACAACTAACTGACCCATGTGAGCAGCCACTGGAGTGTGCCAAAGTCTGCAACTTCAAGATGAAGTGGCAGCTCTTGTAATGTAGTTGGTAGAGCTTTCGAAGTCAAGGATTAAAGGCGATTAAGTGATAGCAGCAATTAGCACAGCAGGTATGATTTAGTTGTCACAGGCATTTGTGCACCATGAGAAGTTGAATGTTGATGAAGATTACATGTGGAGGTATAAGGGAGGATGGCATCATGCTTATCTACCAGAATCAAGCGAGTATATCCTATTCTTCTCGATAAGGCGCACCATTCACTACATTAATTGCATTAATTGTGAGTGACTAGCGATGCATGATGGAGTTAAGGCAACCAAACAACATTCAAGATTCTGTGTCATGCAATTTGTGTGAAGGCTGATATTATAATACATATGTACAATCAAAGCGAATAATAAAAAGAAAAGATTACTCAAAACCAGATTAGCGCCATTTTAAAATCCCAACCCACTTCTCCAATTTGTGTGTGACCCTCTTAGACATAAGCTCACAGCTCAAACACCAGCAAAAGCAAGCTGTGCTGACATAACTGCTTGTAACTGAGTAGACCAGTGGCGTATCCAGGATTTCAGCGACTGCGAGGGGGGTGCTTAAGCTCAGACCCATTACGAAAAGCGGGGGGGGGGGGGGGTGCTGTCGGTTTTGATACGAAAAGCGGGGGGGGGGGGGGGGGGGGGGGTGCTGTCGGTTTTTGGTCCGATACGAAAAGCGGTGGGGGGGATGCTGTTAGTTTCTGGCCCGATATGAAAAGCCGGGGGGGGGGGGGGGGGGGGGGGGGGGGCGTGGGGGGGTGTGCTGTCGGTCTCTGGCCCAATACAGGCGCGTATCCCGAATGTGCTGGAGGAGGGTGCTGAAAAGCTAGCGCGCGCAATTTTTGGGCCCATTCTTAAGACGGAGGGGGGTGCCCGAGCCCCCTGAGCCCCCCCCTAAATACGCCCCTGTAGACTTTGTCCCATTTGTAAGACAGAGCAGTAGCCAAGTGCTTCAGGAAGTGGTCAGCATCTTTGTGCAGCAGTCCATCCACTGAAGGACAAATGGGGTCAAGGTGACGTCTACTTCCTTTATGTACTTTTGCTTTCTCTCCTGGCAGGTATGAAGGAAGAAATGCTTAAGAAAGAAGAAGAGCTGCCAGCAATTCTAGCCCTAAGGGTATTGTCTGCATGACATATTTATCAATGAATCCGACACCTTTGGCTTTATATCAGAGCTTGTGCTTGCACTGCTGGTACTGGCAGTGTTAGTACTCCAGCTGCTGCTCACTCCTTCCTTCTTGCAGCTGTGCGTGCACATATACACATGTTAAAAACATTTCACAACAGCTAATAGGTCTGAGTACACTCACTTTCCTTTATTCCATGCACGGACGTTATGTGGTACCTCATGTTTGAGGTGTTATTCCCGTGTCTGGAAACCCGTATAGCACATGCTGCAAACTGCACAGCAAGAACCAATAGCTTTTTTGTGCCATCGGTCAGCTAGTTGCTGAAATTGTTGCATCTGAATATGTCTACTACGTCACTGTAACAATGTCCCGTGAAAAGAAAAAAAAAAAACTGTCTAACCGTAAATACCTAAATACCCAATCCGGGTCAGCGGGTACCACAACCAATTCGATTTCGGCGAATTATTAAAAGGGGGCGAGCCCAGGGCATTTTTGCCCTCCAATTAATACCATATTTTGCCCTCCAATTACAATTTCAAAGCTAGTACGGTACAATTATGGTACAGCTACGGTACAGCTAGCAAGCCCCCGTTTAATAATTCGCCGAAATCATCTATACAACCCTGACAGTGAGACGTGCATGTAGACTGGTGCGAACGTAACGTTGGGGGGTAAGAACAACGTTACGTGGCTGGCATTAGAAACCTGTCTGTAACCGTCGCGTTACAAGTTTTTCTACGTCGTTCAATATATTTCTCCCGCTTCATATCTTCACGTTACAGTAGCGTAGCTGAATACTGCATTCAGGCGAATGTAACGTTATCGTAATGCATTTTATTACACACTGACAGCCAATCGTTACCGATATTCATGGTGGGACCACAAGCGATAAGCTGTTATTCCTTGTTCGTTTCCGTATTATAGGAAACCATTATTAAAACGCCGCCCCTCCTATAAAAGACGTTGAAGGTTGTCATATAAGCCGATAATTTGGCAAAGTGAAGGCCAAGATCCAGGACAAGGAAAGTACCAAGTAAACTTACAGGTAGATGGACGTTGACTGAGCGAATGTATACGGGATCATTGCAAGCGAGCAGTGGCGTCCCGGCAAGGGTTGGCAACACGTGATCAATCACAAATACATGTGAGAGTTAGCGCGTGATCACTAAACACTATAGCGCCGAGGCTAATTCCTTAGTGAAATAAGTTAACACCCGTCTCACTAATTCTTATTCCCAAACGTAATCACTTTCTGTTGTATGACATGAATGATCGAACCGATCGCGATATGTCCATACAGCAGCTCAGGCAGGCATCATAATTCATAGATTTGTCATTTATGGATGCTTTCAAAATCCTCTGTCATCCATCTTATCACCTTCACAACATACCTATTCCATAGCTGCAACCATACTTATTACTCTGCAGGCCTACGAGATGAGGGAGGGGAAGGCAAAATTCCCAGACCCGGGCTTATTAGGGGCCTGGGCCTTTTCGGTCCACCCCCTGGCTTGGATTTCTTTAGCCCAATTGTTTTTGGTATTTAATCATGACAATTGATTAGCCACCTTCCGAATTTTATCGGGATCCAGGCTGTTGTAACCACTCACAGCATATTTGCATTTCCACTTGAGCCCCAAAAAATTTTCTATGAGAAGAAATATTAGTGTTGACTGTATTGAGTGATTATTGAATTAACGTATTGAAATCGGCGATCGTGGTAACTAGTTAAATCCCATACATGTAACTATGTTCGTCACAAAGCAAGGTAGCACATCAAGAAACGATCTACCATTGCCATTGGATTTTTACCCATGCATGCAGCAATGACACTTGCAATAGAAGTCCATGTATTTCAACCATTTTACTAGTATTATCAAATAGCTGACCTACACTGATACATGGTGAAAATTCTGCAAAGGAAAAAGTTAAGTAGCTGGGACAAAGTCCCAGACTCCATTAATTGCATGAGCTTACAGTGCTCCCCCAAGCCCCCCTTGCTGTTTGGGAACCTCTCACACCCACCCCTGTGTCAGTTAATAAAGCTCCCACACTTTTATTATTGTCTGCGGCCATGATCAAGCTATGTGGGAGCATAGGATCATAAACATAGGAGCCCAGGAAACATTTTTTGGCCCCAGCTGGCTCTTGGTGCTCTTAATTGGAAATGCATGTACAGAATAAAAAGTTAATAATGGGGTAAGGGGTGTGGGTCCAGGGATGCCACCATGGTTCAATCTTGTGATTGTTCAGCATTGGTCGTTGTCTTCATTTTGTGTGCACAAGTTGAATATACCTGTTTTTATACGATATGCTAAAGGTATAAAATCGCAAAATCTCCATATCAATGTACATAGGGGGGTCATTCCATGTCCTGACACAAATGAATCGGCATGTACCCCTCAGATTTGTGTGCAATTTATCATATTTGCTTGACCTAATATGGATGTTACTTTAACGCATTAATTTTTAAAATCTCACGAGCGGTTTACGAATTAACACCATCATGAATAATTAATTGCTTTCCACTTTGAAGACTCATAACTCCCTACTTACAGAACGTGTATGGCTATTGTTGGCATCAAATTGAAGCTCTCTTAGTGTACAATCCAACTATAATATGTTTCTGTGGGAGAGGCGAAAGGTTTAAAGAATTAACGTTTATACAGCACGGTTTTCAATATTTAGGCCATTTGCAGGGTGATACTTGCGAATTTTGTTTTTGTATATGAAAATTGTTCATTGTCCTTACATTAAAAAAAAAAAAAAAAGTTTGAGTATCAGCTAGTTCTGGGAACTGCAGAGGGTTAAAGGGCAAGACGCCATTTTTAATTTCTTCATAGTTGATTTTATCCCTAATGAGAAGCAAGGGTATTACATAATACTGTCGTCAACTATCACAACAGTAAGAAAAGGTGTTGGTAATTTTAAAAAATGATTTTTAGTACATCGAATTGCGCATTTATTGGAAACCGTTAAGCCTTCTAATGGGATCGTTGCTTAGGTAAGGGTGCTCGTTAGTACTGTCATAAGTGGTTACAGCTCAACATTTCTTTTGATTTGAAGTAAAAAGGAACAACGAGGTTTAACTGAACCGGCGGTGGGACCTATTCAACCTGTTCATACGGCGCACCGGGGATCCCACCCGCGGCACCACTACCCCCGGTGCTACTAATTGAACTCCCGCGCTCCACTACCGCCGGTGCCATTAGTTGAACAACCCGCGGTACCACTACCACTTCATAGGCGGCGGAAGGTGAATAAACCTGGGGGGGCGGAATTGTAGCGTAAATCGGAGGTGGGGTCTTTAATTATTGCCGATTTTTCCTTTCGGCGATCTAACCCGCACGCTCTCTCGCTTTCTTTACAATGTACATGTACATGTAAATGACTGTGCAAGTACCCTCGCTTGCAAAATATAAATTTCATTTTTAACATGTACATGCGTATGTATTACGAAAATTCTCCAAAATATGTCTTTCTCCTCTCATTAGCTGCAATGAAGTCTTGGGCTATAGCAGTCAAATCAATTGCATCAGTCATTTCTTTGTGACAATGGAGTAAGAGAATGTTATTCAGTCTACATTGAGTCATTGTTGATCTCAAGTAGGATTTCAACCTTCTTAATGACGAAAAAGATCTTTCTGCAGTAGCAATTGTTATCGGAATTATCATAAATATTTTAACTAACTTACCACTTCTGAAAATACACCCAATGTTAAAGGTGAAGACGATAGTATTTCAGCAATCGTTGAGACACTACTAATATTTTTAAGGTGCATGAATGAGGGCGTAGATTTAAGTTCCTTTATTAAATCAGGAAGCATACATGTATTTAACTGCCTTTGTAATTTAGAAGGATCGAGATCTCTTTCATAAAATTTTAGCAGTTCACTGTCAATTTGTAATGAACCAAGTACATCCCAATTCGCAGCTTCTAAAATAGGTCTTTCTATTGCAAGTGGTATTTGGAGGGAGGGTTGGTCAAATCTTCTATTTAATTCATTGACTACAACATCGATCACTTCAAAGTATATCTTCCTATAATATTCTAAAGGGGTTTCAAAACATGAGGTTCACTGTCACTATCAATTCTTCTTGGTGGCCTCCTAGCACAATGCAGATATGGTTGATTTTGAATCGTTTAGGCAGTTTTCATAAAACAAATTGTATGCCTCGTCTGTGCGGTGTGCCTCTCCAAACATTTACGTGCCACATTCAGTTGTCCTACAGCATCTTGCAACATGATATTTTGCTTTGAAGAAACAATGATACTACTTCTGTTATTGCAAATACAAGATGACATAATCTGAAACCGACACATTTTGAGACATCTGTGCTACTATCATCAATAGAGCTATAATGCAGCAAAGAGAACAGCAACCATCTTACATTGCATGCATACAGTCAACATTTAACCTCTATACCTTGTTATATCATCATTATTGATTGATACCATGAATATTGATGGGGAAGGTGGAGAGATTGATCTTGCGCTTCTACATAAATCACTTACTGTTTTACAAGTATTACGTTCATGTGAGGAGCCTGTGCTATGTTGAAGATTGGGTGTGCATTAAGGTAATGCTAATAACACACCTTGTTGGTCCTGATCATGTTGCACCATGTTATCAGTATCACTGTCTTGGTCAATGCCTTTGTATACACACACAGACACACATGCACACACGCACATGCACACGCACACACATGCACACACACATGCACACACACACACACACACACACACACACACACACACACACACATACATACACACACACACACACACACACACACACAATACCTGCATAATACATTTTTGAAATGGCAATTTTATACCTTTTTTACAACTGGGAGTGGATGAAGATGAATCATCTGCACACTGGCTGTGAATGCCTAGAAACATGACAGCATATGTCATGATATCGATCAGATGTGAATACCTGTACAACTCTTCTTAAAAAAGAATGAGCTGATGCTTTGCTGACGTTTCATCTCTGTCACTCTCTTCAGGACTAATTCAGCAGAACTCTGAAGAAGTTGTAGCCACTTTGCAGTCTGCTAACTGTACACCGTTGCAGGGAAACTTCGTATCACTGTACAGCAGATCGATGCCCAGACTAGAGACATCATTAATTTTATTGTTACAAATTCTACAGCGCCAATATGTACTAGCACACAAGCGACGATTATGCTTACAGTGCTCAGTTGAGAAAGAGAATTAGCTAGATGACTAAGACGATCAAGCACTGCAGTGCTGCTGAGAACGGGTGGTTGTGAAGTAAGAACAACGTCAAGATTCAAAGAAGCGTGCCAATCGCCGGATTATACCGTTAATTAGAATCAAACGCTGTAAATTAAAATACCCTGCCGATATGCAATTTTAATTTGTTGCAGTCACGAGTTTTCCAGTCAACCTAAAAATCTGGGGGGGCGGAATGATGCTTCCGCCCCCCCCAATGGCAAAAGTGGGGGGGCTAAAGCCCCCCAGCCCCCCCGGTTCCGCCGCCTATGCCACTTGCCGAGCCTCCTGAGCAACTACCAGAGGTCCCAGCTGACGTAGCTTACGTATCAGTAGCACCTCCTGCCGCCCTTCCACATACAGCGCGTCGAGCAACTACCAGAGGTCCCAGCTGACGTAGCTTACGTATCAGTAGCACCCCCTGCCGCCCTTCCACATACAGCGCGTCGATAAGTCCCTCGACGCGCTGTATGTGGAAGGGCGGCAGGAGGTGCTACTGATACGTCAGCTACGTCAGCTGGGACCTCTGGTAGTTGCTCAGGAGGCTCGGCAAGTGGTAGTGGTACCGCGGGTTGTTCAACTAATGGCACCGGCGGTAGTGGAGCGCGGGAGTTCAATTAGTAGCACCGGGGGTAGTGGTGCCGCGGGTGGGATCCCCGGTGCGCCGTATGAATAGTCTCGTACCCAGACCGTCTATGACGTAAGCGATTATCGCATAATCACTACGTCCAGACGGTCTGGAAAACAAGTCAAAGATTCTTGTTCCAGCGTCCCTGATTTTTGAAGACGCTGTTTATATCTAAATATAGCGTGACGTAATGATCAAGGGAGAAATTAACCCAATTAAGTAGACACCAAAAAGCAATTGCGTGGGCATACTTGAAGCGATTAACCTTTCCTAAACGCTAGCCTCCCCACCTTACCTGCGCCTGGACGTAGTGATTATACTGTTTACAGCGATAATCGCTTACGTCATAGACGGTCTGGGTACGAGACTACCGTATGAACAGGTTGAATAGGTCCCACCGCCGGTTCAGTTAAACCTCGTTGTTCCTTTTTACTTCAAATCAAAAGAAATGTTGAGCTGTAACCACTTATGACAGTACTAACGAGCACCCTTACCTAAGCAACGATCCCATTAGAAGGCTTAACGGTTTCCAATAAATGCGCAATTCGATGTACTAAAAATCATTTTTTAAAATTACCAACACCCTTTCTTACTGTTGTGATAGTTGACGACAGTATTATGTAATACCCTTGAGACGTATCTAAACAAACAAACACTTGCTTCTCATTAGGGATAAAATCAACTATGAAGAAATTAAAAATGGCGTCTTGCCCTTTAACCCTCTGCAGTTCCCAGAACTAGCTGATACTCAAACTTTTTATTTTTTTTAAATGTAAGGACAATGAACAGTTTTCATATACAAAAACAAAATTCGTAAGTATCACCCTGCAAGTGACCTGAATATTGAAAACCCTGCTGTATAAACGTTTTTTCTTTAACTCTTTCGCCTCACCCACAGAAACATATTATAGTTGGATTGTACACTAAGAGAGCTTCAATTTGATGCCAACAATAGCCATACACGTTCTGTAAGTAGGGAGTTATGAGTCTTCAAAGTGGAAAGCAATTAATTATTCATGATGGTGTTAATTCGTAAACCGCTCGTGAGATTTTAAAAATTAATGCGTTAAAGTAACATCCATATTAGGTCAAGCAAATATGATAAATTGCACACAAATCTGAGGGGTACATGCCGATTCATTTGTGTCAGGACATGGAATGACCCAGGGTTGTTTTGCAAAGTGTTCTGTTTATTAGTTTATTTGTGTTTTCTTATATTGAATAGCCATGATCAAATGGCCACTGAAGGCCTGTATATGCGCATGTTTGGCAGTACGATTGGGGGGCCTAACCGATTTATATATTTATTCATCTGGGAGTTGCAAACACGAATGAACCAAGCCAACTACAATATCTGTTAGTGGCTCTAACCCTATTACACAAGTGATTAAAACATTCTCTATACGAGAAGGTTGGTGGTATATAGGAATCAAAGGCGATGGTGGTGTAAAAAGCAAGGGAAGAAGGCTTCTGATTGAAAAGGAATAATGAAATAGATCTATATTAGTAGCATGTTGTAATGTGCTAATATAGGTCTATGTTGGCGGACTTTGTCATTTCAGTTTAGGAATATACCTGACAAGGTAGTTACACATTCCCAAATACCTTCGCACATCAGCTGGTCCTTTCGGCTCCGGCATACCACATATTTGAGGGGTCTGGCTGAATTCCTATTGCGGAAATGACATGCCCAATGTACAGCACTTCTGTCAAATGTAAGCGCATCTTATCCTTATTTAGTTTCAGATGCTGTTCCCTCGCTCTGTCCAGTAGTTGCAATAGATTTGCATCGTGATTGAATCTGGCTTCCTCCATTTTTTTCCCAATACCATACACTAGAATGTCATCAGCAACAACTGCCACTCCATGTAATGCTTGCCGTGGCGCCGCTGAAACTCCACGGGCACAGGAGACACACCAAACGGAAGTCTCAGCCATCTGTAGCGACCCTTAGGACCCCAGAATGTAGTCAGAAAACTGCTTCATTCAGACAGTTTTATCTGTAAGAACCCATCCTTTGCGTCCAGAAGACTGAACAGCTTTACCTGTTTCAAATTTGGCAAATCATCATCAATGGTCGACATGTTGAAATGGTTTCTGTGAATAGCCATGTTCAGGTCTCTCGGGTCCAGGCAATTCTGCTTGCTTCTTGTCTGGTTCCAAACTGTTGTAATGTTGCTGATCCAGTCCGTTGGCTGATCCACTGAAGCTATCACTCCAGCTTGCTCTAGTTGCACCAGCTTGCTCTCCACTGCTGCCCTCATGGTATGCGGGATCTTGTGTGGCCTGTTTTGAACTGGTAGCACCTTTTCATCCAAGTCAATGTCGTATTCGCCAGATAAACACCCTACACCCGTGAACAGGACTTCAAACTGTGATAAGATCTGTTGCTGCAGCTGCTGTTCACAACCGACGCCTCCTCTGGTTTGTATGTCAAAAGCTTCAAGGTCAAACAAGTATCCAGGGACAACAATGAATGGTGCTCACTCTTCAAAACCTCAAAAAGGAGCGTCTGTGTCTGTTCTTCCGGATCCAGCACCTGCTGAAAACACCGCCCGAATGACCGCAGAATGGACCCATCATACATTGTCAATGTTGTGGCACTCCTTCCCAGTGATGGTTCTTCCACTGTCCTGTGATCCTTCAGTGATAACACATTGCATGTTGCTGCAGTGTCAAGCTCGCACAGCAATGCCACTCTGCCTTTCTGCCTTCTTCTCTGCAAACTGAAGTGTTCCTATAAGCTTCTTCCCGACTTTACGAACCGTCACTGAGAGTATGTCTTCTTGATCGGTGGCCCCGAAAGGTGTGCTCTCCTTAGTATGGCATTTTCTGGCAAAATTGTTGAGTTGATGACACTTTCCACAACGCTGTCCATACACTGGACACTGTCTTGGTCTGTGGAATGTACCACATCTAGAACACTCTGCTCCCTCTGTACCTCTTCGATCCTCCCTGTTGAGCCTGGTTTCTGCCTTTCTTACCACCCCCTTGCTCATTTCTGCTACCTTTTCCGATCCTTTCCTTTCACCAATGGCTATTTCCGCAACCATCTCCTCGCCAACTGGCTTCTTCGCTGTTCACTGTTGCAAATCTGCCAATGTCGCCTCCATGCTCTGACACATCTGAATCGCCTTGGCTAGCTCAAGTTTGTCTGTTTCAAACAGGCGTCTTTGCATTATTTCATTGTCAAGGCCTCGAATCAGCACGTGCAACATTAGGTCGTCCTTCAGTGCTCCAAAGTCGCAGTCCTTCACTTACTTCCTAAGGTCGGCCATGAACTGATCCACAGTGTGTTTTCCTGTTTCATCTGGAAGAAACGGTCCCGAATTACATGCCTACTTGTTCGCCTTATGCACTGCGCATCCAACTTTTTAATCACAGTGGCATAGTCCTCTTTGTTTTCCCCCTCTCGTCTCGTGCATGCCGTTGATTCGCTGACCTGCAACCCTTAGGAATATCGCTAATTTCACAGCAGACCCTTTTCCAATTGCTGTTAAGAACAGCCCAAATTATTTCTTGAATCGGTTCCATTGGTCAGTGAGGTCGCCCTCACCCATGGGTTCAGGCACAAGGTACTTTTCCATCTCTAGATGTTTAGTATCCCACTCCTGACACCATGTTATGTTCAAACT
This sequence comes from Eunapius fragilis, assembly GCA_963681505.1. Taxonomy (NCBI): domain Eukaryota; kingdom Metazoa; phylum Porifera; class Demospongiae; order Spongillida; family Spongillidae; genus Eunapius; species Eunapius fragilis. The sequence goes on from OY811991.1 coordinate 5,274,876, forward strand.
AATTCCTCTTCTAGCTGATGCACACGGCAGGGCCGGCCTTAGATTTTTGGCGGCCCTATGCAAAAAAGGTTTCCAACCTCACTCGAGGGTGGTCTGGGGAAAAAAAGATCTTCAATATTGCATGCTCATCCACGTTTGCAGCTTGCGACATAGCACGTATGTAACGTAATCATCACTGAACACATGACAATAATTATACATTTTAAAGTTCCTTATGCATGAAAAGCGATTTAATGGCTGAAAATGAATCAATTAATGTACCAATTAATGCAGAAATGTTTTTGTTAGCCCAATGCTGGTGCTTTCTTGGACGTGCAAAAAATGCTATACAATGCAAACTGTTTTGTTACCATATTCAACTGAACGAAGGACAACAGTCATTTGCTCATTGCGGCTAACATCAGATCCTGGGGCGTACAATCTAAAATGACTGGATAGCACTTTGATTTAGTAACACTCGCAAGGATTTCTTTTAAAACATGGTTGCCGATTAGTTGTATATGAACTCTTTTTGCATTTGTTTACCTAAGTAATGATCATGAATTTCATCATTGCTGATACGTTGAACGTGCTCTTGTATTGTTACAGCAGGGTCGAATTTTGCTACAAGTTGTACTAGGCCTAAACAATTTTCATTGTTAGGAGCATTCAAACTTTCTTCTGTTCCTCGAATGGCATGTTGTTTTGAGCCAGAAACTGAACTATTGCTAATAGCCACTCGAGTACTCAACGCCAGTGCATTTCTTCGGCAAGGATGCACCTTTGGAATTCACTATCAATGGTTTGTTTTTTTGATTCTGCCAATTTTCTGTATTTTATGTGTTCGATGTGCTTTGAATTAAGATGTTTCAAATAGCCATTATGTTGTTCCAATCACAGTACTGATGGGTTTCATTTGACAAAGTGTCACTGGCAGAATACCCCATTGCTGCACCTACATTCATCATCAGTACATTTGCATTTTCGATCACCACGCACTCCTCCTCCTCCATGTCCTTGTCAGCAGTAAATGTTTCAAGGTCGATCCTTGCTGGGATTTCATAAAGTTATCATGAGTTCTCTTTCGCATCCGCTTTTCAGCGCCAGAATCGTACTTGTAGAGCCAGACATTTTAATTTTTTTGCAAATAGAATGTATAAGTACGTCAGGGATCAAGGTTGACCTTGCTGAGGAGAATACAGAGTTCATGGAGGGCAGGTATGAGAAATGGTGCTAGACTGCATAGTGAAAGGGTTGCATGTGACAGAGAACCTTTGACACACGGGATTCAGGCAATAGCGAGTTTGAAGTGACAAGGTAGGTAGCTGTACTGCACTTTGCCTCTTTTCAGTGAATGGCCACATAGCTTTAGTGGTGCTCTGTGGAGAAAGGAGCTGATATCAATGCAGTGGATACGCAGTTAGTATACATTGTAGTCCTTCTTAGTCTTATCCCAACCCATCTTCATATGTTGTTCTCTGTGCATGATTGCTAACTAGAAGATTACAATTGCATTCACATAAGCATATTTACATGTAACGACATACATTGAAAGATAGACAGATTTAGTAAGCACAGGGGGCAGATCGACAAAAATGCACATCACAGCAGCTCTCTTTTTAAAGGTGATCTACATCGTAACGATAGAAAATGCTTCAGAAAGGGGATTTTTAAAAAGTTAACATTTAGTTGTTGATACCTGTGACCATGTGAATATTCATGTGCTGCAGGTAAGAATTGCCATATACGGGTAGTGTAAAATTCACAAGCTGCCACGTCGTGCGTGTGGTGCGTGCTATATATGGTCGTGTGTGCGCTGCATATCGATTCCATACATGTAGATGAATTGCCATATATGAGGGTCTACATATTCATAGCCATGACATTGTGCATGTGCTGCGTGCCATATATGGTCACGTGTGCGGCGTATCTATTGCGCGGTCAAGCACAGGTATTAATATGCCATAGCCATTTATGTGGCACAAATAACAGGCCGAGGTAGTCGTATAGAAAAGTCTTTATAATTTGGCAAAGTTAAGCCATGTACTTAGTACTGTACTGAATTAAGGCCATGATTCGTGTAGTATACCTGTGCTACGTTAGTGCATGCGGCTACCACAATCCGGGACAAGAAAAGTATCCAGCCAGAAAACAGCGGACTCATCTTACAGGTACACTAACGAATACAATTGTTGCAGCGAATGTTAGCAAGGAGCATCACAGTTGGCGCAATATAATTCAGACAATACTATAGAGTAGAGGGATTTGGAAATTCCAGTCTGTCATCGACATTGGGGTGGATAACAACCTTAATTAATGAGGTCACGGCTTGCTAGTTCTCATTATACAGTGAACTTGTGACGCTGGTTGTTTTTGTATTTTGTTGACTACGGGTATTAAAGTCCTGGACAGCATCGAGGAAGTATACGTTTATGTAGCATGTATTTTAATTATATTCATAGCAAATCACTCACCACAATTCGGTAAAATATGTCAGCTATGTATGGTGAGAAAACGAAACTTATATAGTATAACGTGAAGTCAAAAATTTCAAGTTTATTGGGGGTACTAAAAATTTTTTTATTCAGTTTGACAATATTTCAGTACCGCGTCCAAATTTAAAAATCATATTTTGATTCTTCATGTAATGATATCTAAAAATACCGAAAATCTCGTTTTTTGCTTAAAAACTGTCCATAAGATTTTCAAGACAAGTTTTTTAAAGTTTTTGCCTCATTACTGGAGCCATTTCATCACCCACTTACCTTGTGTAAGCAAAACAACTCGCTGAAGTAACCATAGTTTACTTAACAGCTGTAATTGGTAAGAGCGTTGCTCAACAATCTCATCGATAAGCCCTTTCCTTTGTTCCTACTGCGGCGTTTTATGTAAACGGTCAAGTGTTTTCAATGAATATAATTAGCTGCTAATTGTGAAATAATGTTTATAGTTATAATTCAACTCACTGAATTTTTTGTTAAAACGAGTTGGGCTAGTGAAACCAATATAAGGAACGTTCTTATCAGACCCCAAAGGCACCTTTAAAATTAAAAAAATGGCAAATTATTTTTACTTCCTCGATGCTGTCCAGGACTATAATTAGCTACAGTATGTATGCATTTTTATTATGTTCAAATTATGCAACATTTTTCAAATTTGGTCTGTGTATTTTCAAGATTGAATCACCTGTTTATGGTATAATCACATATTATCAACATAGGTCGTTTTGCAAAGTGTTCTGTTTATTAGTTTATCAGGATTATGTTTCGTAATAGGACACTTGTTTCTATATCAAATAGCAATGATCGAATGGCCACTCAAAGCCTGGTCGATTTTTTTTGTGGAATTTCATATGCGATATTAGAGTACGGCTCTAATATTGATGCCAAAGCATATTATCTTTGTTCCCACCCCCGCCCAACCTTGCAAAGGTGGGGAGGGGGTGGACTTACTATGAAGAAACAATTTCCAATGGTGTAAGGAAGTATTTATTGTGTGTGAGGAAGATGTTGTTATATCTCTTATTTAAATATGGGTTAATTATAGGTCCTTTTTTGTTGCAACAATTCTATACACAGATAAATGTTTTTGTGCACCCATCCTTACATTTTGACCATGCTACTGAGCAATTCTTGCAAATCCAATCAATGGAAATGTAGTCTCGCCCCAACCTGATGTGTGTAATGGTGACATAATCCACCTGATGTTACATTATGATGGGTCTGCTAGGTGGATGGTTAAGATCATAGATGTCATGGTTTTAAGTTAGCTGTGATCAAAATCCAAGTATGAGAACCTAAATCATTTTTCTTTAACCCATCCTGCATAGTGGCCATGCAGATTTTTGTGGTGACACAAACCACCATCACCTTGGAGGTTGAGCCAAGTGATACCATTGACAATGTGAAGGCCAAGATCCAGGACAAGGAAGGTATTCCAACAGACCAACAACGACTCATCTTTGCCGGCAAACAGCTGGAAGATGGTCATACACTATGCGACTATAATATCCAGACAGAATCGACCCTCCATCTTGTTCTGTATTTGTGTGGTGGTATGCAGATCAATGTTATTACACTGACTGGTCAGACCATCACCTTGGAGGTTGAGCCAAGTGATACCATTGAAAATGTAAAGGCCAAGATCCAGGACAAGGAAGGTATTTCACCACACAGACAGCGACTCATCTGTAGTAAAGAGCTGAAAGATGGTTGTCCACTGAGTGATTATAACATCCGGAATGAGACTACCCTTCACCTCGTCCTTTGCTGGTGTAGTAGAATGAAGATCTATGTGAGGATGCATACTGGCAAGACCATCACCTTGGAGGTTGAGCCAACTGATACCATTGACAATGTGAAGGCCATGATCCAGTACAATGAAGGTATTCCACCAGGCCAACAAATACTTACCTTTGTAGGCAAAATGCTAGAAGATGGTCGTAGAGTGTGTGATTATAATATCATGATGGAGTCAACCCTTCACCTAATAGTTTGTCAGCTTAGACATATGATCTATGTGAGGACACATACTGACAAGACCATCACCTTGAAGGTTGAGCCAAGTGATACCATTGGCAACGTGAAGGCCAAGATCCAGGACCAGGAAGGTATTCCACCAGACCAACAGCGACTGAAGTATCATGGCATACAGCAGAGTGATGGTAATACACTGCATAATATCATGTGGGAGTTGACCCTTGATGTTGTTATGAAGATCTATGTGAAGACACTGTCTGGCAACATCATGATCATCTTGGAGGTCAATTCAAGCGATACCATTGACAACGTGAAGGCCAAGATCCAGGACAAAGAAGGTATTCCACCAGACCAACAACGACTCATCTTTGCAGGCAAACAGCTGGAAGATGGTCGTATACTGAGCGAGTATAAATCTATCCAAAACGAATCGATCCTCCATCTTCTTCTTCGTACACGTGGTGGTATGCAGATCTTTGTGAAGACACAGACTGGCAAGACCATCACCTTGGGGGTTTGGTCTGACCATAACGGAAGCGATACCATTGACAACGTGAAGGCCCTGATCCAGGACAAAGAAGGTATTCCACCAAACCATCAGCGACTCATCTTTCAAGGCAAATGCCTGGAAGATGGACAAACAGTGAGAGATTATAACATCCACCGTGAGTCGACCCTCCATCTTATCATTCGTCAGTTTTATGATATGCAGATCTTTGTGAAGGCACATACTGGCAAGACCATCACCTCCATCACCTTGGTGGTCGAACCAATCAATATCATTGATGACGTGAAGGCCATGATCCAGCACAAGGAAGGTATTCCACCAAGCCGACAGATACTCATCTTTGCTGGCAAACAGCTAGAAAATGGTCGTAAACTAAGTGATTATAATATTCCAAAGGAGTTAACCCTTCACCTTGATGGTATGATGCAGATCTATGTGAAAACACTGACTGGTCAGTCCATTACCTTGGAGGTTGAGCCAAGCAATACCATTGACAACGTGAAGGCCAAGATCCAGAACAAAGAAGGTATTCCACCAGACCGTCAGCGACTCATTTTTGCCGGCAAAGAGCTAGAAAATGGTCATACACTAAGTGAGTATGATATCCTGAAAGAGGTAACCCTTCACCTTGGTGATATGATGCATATCTATGTGAAAACACTGACTGGTAAGACCATTACCTTGGAGGTTGAGCCTAGCGATACCATTGACAAGGTTAAGGCCATGATCCAGGACAAGGAAGGTATTCCACCAGACCAACAGACACTGACGACCATCCTGAAAGATGATCATACACTGAAAGACTACAACATTGAGAGTGGTGAAGTACTTCTAATAATGAATGTAAGCCTAGGTTTTTTTTTATTGTATATTGTTCTGATCTATGTACCAAAATTCAAAGCTCTAGTTTAGTGTTTAGTTGTACCAAAAGCCCCGGTTGGATTAAAATAAGGTGATGACAACATCCTAACATGTCTAACAGCAGGTGACATGGCAGACCAAGTTGGTCAGCCATTTGAGTTATAGTTGATGTTATTATGTCAAGAGACAAGTGTCTGAGTTGCAGTGTGGTGACTGATGTGATTGTTCTGTGCAGCAGTAATAATCTTAAGATCCCTAGCGAGAAAATTTCATGCCAAATAACGTCCTGTTTTAATCCAAAGTTCATTCAATATATAAATACTTATAAGCACCATCCACCATTACATTAAAATCCATTTAGCTGATGCAATGAAAATTAAATTTACAAGCAATTATCGGTGATTGAGAATGTTTGCATAAATATTATTGAGCACCTCAATGGTGCATAATCATAGCCCTATTATGTAGATACTGTCTATGATGAAGGTGCACTTAGCCTAAGTATGCAAGAATATACTATAATGTCTTCAGCATAACACCATCGCGAATGACAGCATATATATCTTTCACATACATGCGTGTTGCTGGCTCCAGCTGGTCTGTACTTTGACCCTTATGTGTGTATATATTATGGGTAGCAAAGTTAAAAAGTTCAGTTGATGAGTTCATTACAAACTGATGGTTTAATCAATCTCTATACAATGTTATACCACAAATCATGAAATTAGTTGAGGCACCTTACTGATTGGAGTGCCAATACGCATGTATGCAAATTGATTATCATTATTGCCCCAAATCTGTATGTAGGACATAGAGGATGTGACCACCAGTGGAGATGCCTGTGCTCCCCAACCAATAATGAGGCAAGGTGAGCAAGTAATTATATGGTTGTGTCCTGTCATTTTTGTAGTTGCCAGTTCAATTTGACACATAGTTTAGAAACCATCACATAGGAGCTCTAGATCTTAAGATAACCACCCACACATCTCATTTGAAAGGATAATAATCACCTGTCCACACTATTACAATTAAAAGTCAAAATATCCCCTTGCTAGTCAACATTATGCAAAAAAAAAACAATGTTCAATCATTCAGAAGCTCCTAAATCTGGTTCTTCTGGGGTCATGTATCTTCGCCATTGGGATCAACCAAATTTGGTTCTTGAGTAGTGTCGGTAGCCGTAGCTAAGTTCTTTCTTCATGTGATTAAGCAGAAAGGGACTAGTGGATACTCCAAATACAACATGAGCAAATTGGTGCTGTGATGTCATCAATCCAGATGAACCTCCTTTGCAACAGATACTATCAGCCTGGGAACACCTTTTTGCCAGAAATGTCGGACATCGATCCATAACTCTGGCCAGGAGAACAATATAAAATTTCTGCTTTCACTGGTACAATTGTATTCTTGAGCTAAGATTTATGAAAACATAAAAATTAATTAATGTTCTTTACGACAACAAATTCTATTTTAAGTACCTGTATGAGCAGAAAGTTTGTTATCGTATAATTTACAAAATCATCCCTTTTAGAACATTTTTTAGTTTTGATTCCTAGTATTGATTGTCACGCATGCGCGTTGCGACAGCATGCTCTTACCTCACTATAGCCTGGGGACCAGATACGGACTTTCTGGTCCCCAGACTACGTGTAATAGTAAATAGGTGTGTTTCTTGAATTCCAATCACATTTCGGTATGATTGGTACGTGTTGTCACGGTACATGTAGCTATTGTAGTGTTGTTTCTGAAATATACACTTTTATACATTCATTTAAGTGTACATGATTATTATTTTAAAAGTTGTATTATTAATTCCACAGCTGGGTGTCATGCATGTGCAGAGAAAGTAGTTCATGCCTAGTGTTGCAATGAATTTGTAGGGCTGATCTTTGGCTTCAATACCCCAGATCCCATAGCTATCCACAGCAAGAGGGATGCAGTTAGAGTATGACGCTTGGGATATTGGCCTGGTGCTTCCTCTTCTCTGCCAGTAGTGCGGCTGACACTTGATTAGGGGAGACGTGACAGTGATATCAAGGGCAGCCGGCTTGCCTTGTGCCCAATTCCTCACTACCACACCAACTGGGTGAGTGCAGTCCAGTGTGAGGCCACTTCCTGCTTCTAACGCTGCAATGTGAGCTTGGTGGCAATAGCCATCATGCAACTTACACAGCGTCACCTCCACGTCGACAGGTATGGCTGAGAGGGTTGAGTGCCACATCAGGGCAAAGAGCACATGAAGTGCCTTTGGAAGTGTCCAAGCCCAGCCACCACTTCTCTGCCATATGGTTTTTGTTTAGAGCTTGGAACTTCTTTGTCTTTGGAATACCAGTATTGCTTGTTTAGAAACTCAAGTCCGCTGTGTGAGGCTGGCAATAATCCATACACCATCAATCTTAATAGGCCAACACTGATGCACGCGTGTGATGAATGTACAGGACTGGTGCGGGCGGGCTGATGTATTTTATGTACTGGACTGGTGTGATGTATGTACTGGACCACCTCACATAATTTCCATGGACTTAAATGGGAGGCTTTGCATTTGGTCATATCAAACATCCTCTGTGTGTGTTTTTTTGTATGTACATGGTCCAGAGTCTCAGGATGGAAGCCTTGATAGTGACAGGGAATATTATTTCTACCCTATCTCAAAAGATTTGTAAGGACTGGGCCACTGTAAAGTTTATATGCTACACACATGGCTTCATATCATATTAACCCGTGCTTCAGAACTTAGGATGGTATACTGAGGGCAATGCCACACCCCCTTCCCTCCTCCATCATACAACATACCAGTCCGCTACATAGAACACACCAATCCACTGCCAATTCAATACACCAGTCCTGTTTCTACAACATATGTGGTGGCAATCAGATAGGCCAGGACTCAGGAACTAGTGAGAACACACCCACCCAAGATCAGAGCACTTTATGTCATTTAAAGTTGGAGTGGGTTTCTGGATTATAGTGCCACTTCCAAAAGGCAATCCAGTACAATCCAGTACATGCAACGCCAATCCAGTATATATAACTCATCAGTCCAGTATGTACTTATACATGTATAACACATAAGACAATTGGTATGTTGTATGAACGGAAATAGCATGGTGTATCGGATTGGTGTGATGCATGTACTGGTCTGGTGTGTTGTATGTACTGGACTGGAGTGTTGTACGTACTGGACTGGTGTGTTGCATGTACTGGACTGCTGTGTTGCATGTACTGGACTGGTATGTTGTATGTACTGGACTGGTGTGTTGCATGTACTGGTCTGGTGTGTTGTATGTACTGGACTGGAGTGTTGTACATACTGGACTGGTGTGTTGCATGTACTGGACTGCTGTGTTGCATGTACTGGATGGTGTGTTGTATGTACTGGACTGGTATGTTGTATGTACTGGGCTGGTGTGTTGCATGTACTGGTCTGGTGTGTTGTACGTACTGGACTGGTGTGTTGCATGTACTGGACTGGTGTGTTGCATGTACTGGACTGGTGTGTTGCATGTACTGTTCTGGTGTGTTGTATGTACTGGACTGGTGTGTTGCATGTACTGGACTGGTGCGTTGCATGTACTGGTCTGGTGTGTTGTATGTACTGGACTGGTGTGGTGTATGTACTGGACTGGTGTGTTGTATGTACTGGACTGGTGTGGTGTATGTACTGGACTGGTGTGTTGTATGTACTGGACTGGTGTGTTGTACGTACTGGACTGGTGTGTTGCATGTACTGGACTGGTGTGTTGTATGTACTGGACTGGTGTGTTGCATGTACTGGACTGGTGTGTTGTATGTACTGGACTGGTGTGTTGCATGTACTGGACTGGTGTGTTGGATGTACTGGACTGGTGTGGTGTATGTACTGGACCGGTGTGTTGTATGTACTGGACTGGTGTGTTGTATGTACTGGACTGGTGTGTTGCATGTACTGGACTGGTGTGTTGTATGTACTGGACTTGTGTGTTGTATGTACTGGACTGGTGTGTGACGTATGTACTGGACTGGTGTGTTGTATGTACTGGACTGGTGTGGTGTATGTACTGGACTGGTGTGTTGTATGTACTGGACTGGTGTGGTGTATGTACTGGACTGGTGTGATGTATGTACTGGACTGGTGTGTTGTAGTACTAGACACCAGTATACCATCCTCTTTCTAGTTCTGAAGCCATGGGTAAATATGAAGTCATGTGTGTGAATAGCTCAGCATATAAACTTTACAGTGGCCCTGTCCTTACAAATCTTTTGGGATAGGGCAGAAATAATATTCACCGGGCTTCCATCCAAAGACCTACAGACGTATTCACTCGCAACACACATCTACACACAAAGCACGCAGCTACACACACACACACAACACACACACACACACACACACACACACACACACACACACACACAAAGCACACAGCTACATATACACACACAGGTGATTGTAGTGTTAGATTTGGTGAACCACAATCATGATGTTCAACAGTCCCAAGGTCCCAGAGTGTTACCTCAGTTCATACAATAGAAAGATAGCTATTTCAGTGACATCATGTTGATCAAAAATATCTGTACACTGGAGCCCCATAAACAGAAGTGGTCTGAGTGACAGGGTACTCTACTAAGGTTCAGCAGTTACTGGTTATTGTGTAGAGCTCAGAACATCTTTGCCTTTGTAATACCAATATTGCTTGTTCTGAAACTCAAGTCCGCTGTGTGGGCAGGCTGGCGATAATCCATACACCATCGTTCGCACTCACGCAAGTGTGTCAGGACTGGTGCAGGTGTTATACTGGGCTGGTGTGTTGCATACACTGGACTGTAGCTGGTTGTGTGATGTATGTACTGGTATGGTGTGTTGTATGTACTGAACTGGTGTGATGTAGTATTGGACTAGTGTGCAATTCCACGCCACTTAAATGGGAGATTTTGCGTTTGGTCATAGCAAACATTGTGTGTGTGTATGTGTGTGTGTGTGTACATGTGCATGTGTGGTGTGTATTGTGATATACATATGTGCATGTGTTTACATGCATGAGCAACACACATCAAGCCAGCTGCTGCTCACCTCACAGTACAGTGAGAGCTGTTGTCAGGAAGCGCACCATGTACAGTGTATGATCTAGCTCCCTTTGCTTGAGAGGTCCTGCTTGTTGATACTTATTGAGCGCCACTTGATAACATGCAAAAATGTTAAAAACACATTCACACAAATATACACATGCAGATACATGCCCACATACTCCAGACACATGCTATACACACATGCACATACTGTACACATGTGCACACACACACGCAACATACATGTACGTGAACAAACATCTCTAGCTTGAGAGGTCCAGTTCCAATCTATTATCTGTCCAGCTTGCCCAAATACTAGACTATTTGCCCATGTGAGGGGAAGAAACAAGTGGCACAAATGCACACGAATACAATACACACACACACACGCACACACACATACACACACACACACACACACACACACACACACACACACACACACACACACAAACAGAACACACACACGAGGAGGAACTACACACACAAGGAGGAACTATGAAATTAATACTAATTGCACAAGAAATATATGTAGCAGTTTCACCAAAAGAAGCTCCACCAGCCATCTCCACCCCTCCAAACCTGGCTACCTTCAGCTCTCCAACACACCTCCCTCCCTCATACAGGTGGACACATCCATGTAGGGTCTACTTCATAGCGGAAAAACCACTTACTGTTAACATCTCTTCCTGATGTGGAAAATCTTGATGAGGGAACTGATCGGTTGCCAGCTTGTTTCCATTGTGGTTCCACTTCACACATTACCATAGCCATGTGGGCATGGCTAAATTTAGAAAGGATTGTGTGAAAGTGAAACTGAACATTATCCAGCAAGAATATTATTGCACAGTTCTCGGCTATGACCACATGCAGCATTCAAGTGCATAATGCTCACCCAGAATACACAAAACCGCAAAATGGGGCTGGGCACCCTAGGGACCCACGTACAGTGCGCAGACACTCAGTCCAGCCCTGAGGTCCCAGTGTTTCACTGGTAGCTTGTAGATATTGCTCCCCAACACAACCAATTTTTTGGAAGGATGCCAGTCCACAGACTTCATTCTACTGGTAGAGGAAGGTGAAGAGATAAGAGGTGAGGTGAGGAAGGAGTGGTTAGGAGAGAGGGAGAGCAGGGAGGAGGCAAAGAAGAAACAAGCAAGGTAACAGGAAGTGAGATGAGGGGTTACAATAGGGGAGAGGAAAACACCAACAGGTTGTTTGGCTACTGGTACTGACTACTAGGCCCAGCCACCATGCATGCAAAGCTGATTTCCAATGCAAAGAAGCATGTACAAAGCACCCATTATTGATTAGCGAGTACAACATCACTCCCACCCCACCATCACCCCTAACTCTCCCGTCAGGTCATGAATCATACTGTTCTGATACTTTGATTTCTGCTACAACCGCACTTAACACCACACATAACATGTGCAAAGAGAACCAGAGTGTGTGCATTACCTCTGAGTATTATGAATTCCTCTGAGCAATGGATGAAGTTGAATATCCTCACCATACCATCGTCAGAGCATGTGACCAGCTTTACATCAGTTGGAGAAACTGCAAAAAGATGGTGGGACTTATACATATATCTCTCCAGGCATCTATTTGGGACGATAAACATGAATACACGCCACAAAAAAGCAGCACCGCCGTAATGATATACCCAGGTTTTTGGATTGAAATCATCAGTTGTCCGAGCATGTCTGCAACCTTCAAACGGCCTTACAACAGTGCTGGTATTTCTATGGCTAGTATCCATTTTTTATCCCAAATAGACTCCACGGCCAGAGGGTTTACAGTAACTAACACACATCAAGCCAGCTGCTGTTCACCTCACAGTACAGGTGAGCTTGTCGTTAGGAAGCAGCTCATTGGTCTCGTCTGATGAACATCTTGAATCCCCCCAGTCATTTCCTAGGACAAAGCCATATATCCTCTGACTCTGCATGACCAGAAGAGCAATAACATATGCACAAATGCACACACACCAAATGCACACAAATGCATGCACATAAACACATATATTCTCAACATACACATGCACACCCACACACAATGTACAGTGTATGATCTAGCTCCCCTTGTTTGAGAGGTCCAGCTTGTTGATACTTGGACTATTGAGCCCCACTTGATAACACAGAAACACTCCACGCACACAAATACACACATTCATACTCCAGACTCACACACACACACTGTACTCCAGACATATATCACACACACACACTTACACACAACATCCACCCCCCCCCCCCCCCCCCCATTTAATGCTTCGCCATTTATCGTAGTTTTGTATCATGCATGCAGGCCCAAAGTTGACTGCCTTGTATCGCGGGCGCTCTCCCCCACTTGAGGCCCAGGTGGCCCGCTCTTTTGTGTCGAACCCGAAAGTATAAACATACAACATCCCAGCTTTATGTCGATCACGCGTTCTTGTGGGCTACACTATGTATGCTAGCTATGGTTGTTACGCACATGTACAACACCTAAGCACCTCAGTTGTAGCATACCTGAGTGAGTCTGATTCAGGGCAGGCTTTTCCCACAGTGACAGGCTGCAGAACCTGTATAAAAATGCCCATTACATCATGCAATCATTGCGAAGAATTAATAATGGAGACATTCAGTAACTCACACTCAGGAACCTTGAGAAGTAGGGGAAAGAGTGTTTTATAGTATCAGACACCTGCCTCGATGATCTGGCTAACATTGTAATAAATAGCTTATACTACATCTACAACTATCACAGAAAAATGCACAATGTCTTGACAAAACCCAAATTTGTACACATGTGTCTATGGACGTTTTTTTTTAGGGCCGTGGAACCTACAGATAGACCCATAGTGTAATATGGTCATCATTATATTTTTGACGGTATTGCAAGCCACCCGTATTGTATGTCATAATTCAAGCCGCCACACTGTATTAGGAACATTTGCCGTTTAATGCATACTGTAAGAATGCATTTAAGTGTCATACTTATCTATGCATCGTTTTATCAAGATCATGAATATTAATTAGCCTCCCAAATTTTTGTGATTGACTACGGCCATGAACCACACCGTTGACACGGAACCAACGTAGAACTGTAGATCGTTGTGCTCTCATTCCACCGTACCGCGTGATAAAGAGATAAGCGATCCGTTTCTCCATTGTCCCTCCAGACGCTAGTGAAGTTTTATTAATGACATTCATCAACCCAACAGGTTCAGATTAATTCCTGCTGAACAGAAATGTATTTTGTTCCATACATTTCAATGGACGCTTGCACGCAGACGTTTACAATGATGCGTCAGGAATACATAATGAGCGTCCAAAATTTCTGGCAATGTTTTCAATTACCCTAATAGCCTTAAACCTAGCATGCACTGGTCAACTTCTGGGCTTCTTGTTGCCTGCAACTCTGATATAAAAGGTTCAGTAAACTGATTGCTTACTACCTTTAACTCATCTTCATTTGAGTGTCAGCCATTATCTCACTTATTACATCCGGGGAGGGGTGGGGGGGGGGGGGGGGGGGAGGGGAGAAGAGTCTCAAACCAGGCGGTCACCTCATGCAATCTCTGAAATATAAATAAAATTCAATGAAATGGTATAGTATTGCTACATTGTGTTCAAATGCTGAAAAAAACTCTATAACTACATTGCTTGATTATTGCAATAGGAAATAAGATTACCTCACATGACCAAACAAATGCAGTTGTACATCTGACCTGTATTACATGCTCTCCATAAATTACATGTAGGCAAGGAGGAAGAACAGGCAGTGCACAAACAACTGGAGGCAAGGGTCCAGTTCTTGGAGACACAGTGGAGTGAAGCAAAACAGAAACTTGGAGAAGAGCAGAAACAGAGTGAGCAGTACAGAACAGAACTAGGTCACACTAGGGTGGAGCTAGTTCAATGTCAGGAAGTCCTAGGTCACACTAGGGTGGAGCTAGTTCAATGTCAGGAAGTCCTAGGTCACACTAAGGTGGAGCTAGAGGAGCTGCAGAAAGAGCACTCAACATGTAAAACATTCTGGATAGTACCACGTCATATGATAACCATGCTTAATAAGCAGCTGGGGGGAGGGGCATGGGGATATGTGGCTGAAGGTCAGTTCAGAGGTCAGCAGGTAGCTGTCAAGTGTGTACATGAGTCCATTATGGCTGATAAGACCATCAAGAGAGTGTATCGTGAGATCTGTACAATGGCCCAAGTGTCCCACCCCAACCTGGTGAGGTTCATGGCAGCTGTGCTGGATGACCAGGGAGGACCCATGATCATCACTGAACTGCTGGACACCACACTGAGGAAGGCCTATGAGGACAACCTCCTTACTCTGCGGCAGTGTGTGGACGTATTCTGTGATGTAGCCTCTGCCCTCTGCTACCTCCATGAGCTTGAAGAGCCCATCATCCACAGAGATGTGAGCTCAGCCAATGTCCTTATGAAGGCTGTGGTTAGGGGAGGGTGGATAGCCAAACTGTCAGACTTTGGGTCAGCCAATTGGGCCAAGCAAGCCTCAACCATGGCGGAGGGTGCCATAGTGTACCTAGCTCCAGAGGCATACCCCACCCCCCCATCTCTGCACCATAGAGCACCACCACAGACCACCAAGATTGATGTGTACAGTTATGGGATATTGCTCTGTGAGGTCACGCTGAGGGAGTTTCCTGATCCAGACCATCTGGATGAGACAAAGGAGAAGCTGAGAACCAAACATGTCCCCCTTCATTCCCTGATGGTGAAGTGTACACAGGACCTACCAGACAGACGTCCCACAATGGCTGCTGTTTTTAAAGAACTGCAGCAAATGATTGGAAAATAAAGAACAATTAGTTATGAACTGAAACCAATGAACGAATATAGAGTTATTGTAATATAGTGATGTAACGTTTCTTGATACCATTAAATTCCATTATTGATATGGTCTTTGTACCTAAAGGTGTTATTATTTGGCATTGGCCACTGTATCCTGTATGGTATTGATTGACAATCTGCAGTACCCAGTCTTGCATTAAGATTAGTAAGGACCAGCCTTTTTTTAACCCCCAACCACGTGGCACGTCATTTGCTACATCCAATCACATTCGGAAGGACCTTAGTTTCTGCTTAGTTCTCCGTGAGAGCGTCTATGTTTAATTACGCATCCCAAATATTGGTCATAAAATGATAAAACATTGACTTTATAATTACAATGCGAACGTCCAGAAAAATTATCACACCGACACTGTCAGTTAAATATAATTTCATATCTGCAGCTGCCGAACTAAAGAAAGAAAGTAGAAAATCGACTGATATCAATATGCTATGCTCGAGCGATCATTTTCTTATTCCACGAGTAGCTCCTACAGTAAGCCACAGTAAGTACATTTATGTTGCGTGTCGAAATATATATAGCGATGTGACATTTTCGCAGGCAAGTGTATCAGCTAGCTAAAAAGATCCGCAATAGTCTAATTAAACAGATAAAAATTATTTTCTTATAAATAATTTTTTTTAAAACGCGTGTTGGTAGTAATAATAGTTAAAGTATATAGCAGCCCGTAGGGGTGGCCAAACAAACACACGCACACACACCAATATGGACTTCTTCTCTAACTTGGATCTCGACCTAGTGTTGAACATCGTCTTGCACCTGAGCACAGATGACGTCTTGCGCTGCCTACGTGTGTGTAGAGGATGGTCCGATATGTTGCGCTCAAAAGCGTTCGATCCGTTCTGGAGGCGCTCGTGCGAAGAAACAGGCCTCTCCGATCCCGTACAGAAGGCCCAGCAGCAGAAGGTCTCCTCATTCTACGAGCTATTCCTCATCGCGAGGAGGTTTGGTCGCGTGATCGCCTCACACACGCCGCAAATGAAAATCCTGACAGGGTCGCCTTACCCTTTCGATTCCACCATGAACTCGGAGCACGCTGGACAGGGCTACTTCGTCAGGCACATCGACATGCTTAGCGTGGAGCACAAGGAAACTGTGATAGGGAAATACAACGAAGCGAGCGGAATTATCAAGAGGATAGGATCCAAACCCGGTATTCACGGATGGATTGTTTGGAGCGGGTTGTCCGGCAGGAACGTCCTCTGGGCCACCACGGACGGCGTGTGGCTCGGTTTTGAAATAGACACGGAGGTCTTCTTCACGCTCCTCCCTCACAGGAAGCTGTCGCTCGGCCACGAGGCGGTCGGGTGTTGCGAGAACTGCCTCTTCGTCGCCATCGTCAGCGTGGAGTCCAAACACCGCGGCCATGTCTTCAGCCTCCAGCTGCTCCGCTTGGACCCCGGAACGGAGACCCCCGTGGAATGGAAGCACGAAATCCCGTTCGCGAAGGGACTCTCTTCGTTCATGCCCAAGCCGGTCTCCGCCGTCATCCTCCCGGAGGGCGGGGTCTGCTCCTCCCACCTCCTCATGCTGCAGAGCGGTTACTGCGTCGCCGTGTACAGATTAGAGTACAAGTCGGAGACCAAAGAGATCAACCTCTCCACCACGCCCTTGGCCATCCTGAACCCCTACTACGACTCCGACATAGCCGTCATGGTCGTCAACAACACCAGCCGACTGACCCCTTCCCGGGACAGGAAGGTCCTCGGGATGCTCACGAGCATCGCCTACCCCTACCACTCAGGGCTGTTCATCCACCTGTGGAGCATGGACACCTTCCAGAGGGTCAGCTCAGTCAAGGTGGACTGGTCCAAGGGGGAGTTCAGCGACCCCCAGCTCCTCACCCTGGGGGGGCTGTACTCGGCCATCGCTGTGGGCCACTCCTATGGCTGCTTGAAGATAGTGGCTTCGAGGACGGGGAAGGTCTTCATGGAACACAGTATGTACGCCAGGGCGCTGCAGTCTGTGCTCCCTTTTGTCTTTGAGGTCACCGTGGACTATATAGGGACGCTGGGGGACACCTGTCTCAATGACCTGACCTCCCCCGCAAAGGTTAAAATGCTGTTCAGGGACTCGCGGGGCAGGGATCGCGCCAACATGCGCATGTTGCAGTTTAACCCCCCGCGGGGGCCGAATGTTGTTGCAACGGTCGCAGACAGCGCAGGAAATGACAGCGATGCCTGACATGACGAATCTCTTAGGATTTTCCCCCCCTTCCCACAGGGGGGGTTTATATTACTGAGGACATCAATTAGGCATTGGCAGGTGTGTTGATTGGGCAAGTTCATGTATGTCTATACAAATTTCACTTTTTACATGTATTACTCTGCGTCTTCACGCTCGCACCTTGTAACATTCTCTATTGCACTGGATTTGTAAGACCCAGGAAAGTGAGATGGGTGGGGGGGGGGGGGGGGGGAGAGAACACTGACCGGCTGCTCCCCGTGACCTTCCTTAGTGACCTTCCTTATCGTGTCCGCAGAGTGCTTTCATTCATGATCTCACACAATCGATGAATGCTGCCTCAAATGTGCTGCGGTTTTGCCTGTTTTCAATGCTTCTCGTGTAAACGTACTTGCATTGTTATATTACCAAGGATTTACGGACCGTATGAAGTATATGCTTGCGCGCAGGCATGCATGTGACTCGCTCAAATTGTGGCTATAATAATACAGGTAAATAGTGTGTTAGCCACATAGATTGATGACCTACGTCAATATTCATGATAATATGAAATCACGGCGTCGGTTAAACCAAGGACACTTAATTATTACAAGGACACTTAATTATTACATGGACTGGAAACCACCGCGTAACGTAATACAATAAATTGTCGCAATCCTCGTTGCGCCTCGTTCGCAACTTTTCAGACAAAAAAAGGCTTTTGTGAAGTTGTCTTAGCTTTGGAGTGGCTTACAGTTACAGAAAGCTGTTCTTTTGTTGAGGTAAACCCGTTAAAAGTCTTAAAGATAACGTTAACATACGGGTCTTAGCTTCTACGTGCATATTTGCCTCGCTACGCTACTTTGGTTAGGCCCCTGGACACACCGATGAGTAGACATTTGTTATGAAAGGTGTTTCCAGCGCTTAATGGTATGATACAAGTCCTATGTTAGTTTGTATTGAAAAGGATGTTTCTTAAAGTAAGGGCAAACGATTTTAATCGAACGATGCGCATGTTTTGTTGTCAGGCCACTGCAAATATGGTAATAGTTATGGCCTTATTTAACGTTTCACAGTATACCAGGATGGTTTCTCTAAGTCCAGATTATATTTACATGATGAATGAACCTATGTTTATTTCTATACATTGCCTTGAACTGATGTTTATTAATTATTGGTTCATTGCTTATTTTGAATTAGCGATGCCAAAAATGCAGAAAGGGAAGCGAAGAATGGTTTATACATAACAAAAATCAACGTCGCAGCACCCCAGACAAGTCCCAGTCTTCTGATGCACTATAACAGTCATATCGTCGTGTACATGTACTAATAACTCATTAATAATTCATGAGCAACGAGGATAGCGACATGAATTTATTGTGGTTTCCAGTCCATGTAATAATTAAGTGTCCTTGGTTAAACTTCGACAGGCTGGAAACGATGAGTATGAATTCCGACCCTGTTAATAGCATTGGTTGAATCTTAACGGCTGTATTAATTAACTCCAAAAAGGATACATGTCTATCTAGGCGTTGAACTTAGTAAGTTGTCTCGTATCCAGACCTGCTTGCGTCACAGCTGCGGATGTATTACACCACCAATAGCACTCGTTCCCATTTCAACCGCAGCTGCTAGGCTAGTTCCCAGGCCCAACATTTGCTCAACCTATTGGTCCCTTTCACTTTTTTTTCTGCCAACAGTACCAATCAGTTCAGATACATCCTTAGTGGTCAGATAGCCAAAGAAAGTATCAGGTGGGGAAGGGAAGTAGTACCTTATATCAGGCTCAATAAACAAACAGTAAGCCTAGTTGGGCATGATGTCCTTCATACATGACCCAGATTATTACTACAGCAGATGCATTCACTATGAAGGATTCAAGGAGGGAATATGCTTAAGAAAGGCGGCATAATCTCCATGCAAGGGCAGGGGCGGATACAGGGTTTTCCAAAAGGGGGGGTTGAGACCCGCAATACGGAATGCGGGGGGGAGAGGGGGGGTGCTGTCCGCTTTAGACCCGACACGAAAAGTGGGAGGTGCTGCCCGCTTCAGGCCCGATACAAAAAGCGGGGGGAGGGGGTGCTGTCCGCTTCAGACCCGATATGAAAAGCGGGGGGGTGCTGTCCAGCGCTTCAGGCTGATACAAAAAGCGGGGAAGGGGGAGGGGCTGTTTAGCAGAAGAGGGGGCGTTACCATATATGAAAGGGGGGGTTGCAACCCCCAAACCCCCCCCCCCCCCCCCCCCCCCCCGGATCCGCCTCTGAAGGGGTCCGCGTTGATTCATAACTGAGTACCAGAAACACATTCAGATTTGATTGATGAGGGGGTTATAGCTAGCAATAATCTGCGGCATAAAAAATCACACACACAGTGACTCAGGACTGTACTGGCACACTTGAGCAGTGACATCCTTAAAAATGTCACTGCAGTTCAAAGGTGTAACACCTTCTCTCCCACACCTGATTGGTCGGATCAGCCAAGGTCTTCTCTGTAAAGGTCACCACTCCATGCCTGTCCACCAGTACCACGGTGCTGGTCCTGAAGAAAGGTGAGCTAAAGCCAATGGTACACTACAGATGGAGCATCTTCACCTGGTACCATAGAGCTGGTCCCCGGCTAGGGCTGGTTGGACACACACAGAATTCAGGGACTTCACAAGTTCTTCAGAGAAGCCAGTGTCAGGAACATTGGGGTCTGGATGAAGGCTGCAAGGAAATAATTCTGTATGGTACGGTACACATTTATGCTTTGTGTGTGTGTGTGTGCGTGCGTGTGTGTGCAACCATATGTCTGGTACACACACACACATCAAATTCACACACCACACACAATGTACAGCTGTACCATGTGGCATCTACTAGCAGCTGCAATAGCCTGTCGGTTAGGTCCTCCTTTGAATAGGAAGGAGTTACCGTGGAGACAATGGTGGCAAACTGCTCTCGTCCGTAGACCACCTTCCTCCAAGGGCAGTCCAATCCCGCATTGCTCAGACCATAGGTTCCAGGAGAGAGGGTCTGCTCCTGTGATCCCACCACGTTGGTGCAGTAAGCAGCCTCCTTGGGACCACTGGTGGGAGGGAGACATGTGGCCATGGAGGAGGAAGAAAATGATTTTTAGGGTTAGGGTTAGGGTTAGGAGAAGGAAGATGAGGAGCAGGAGGAAGATGAGGAGGAGGAGGAAGATGAGGAGGAAGATGAGGAGGAGGAAGATGAGGAGGAGGATGAGGAGGATGAAGAGGAGGATGAAGAGGAGGATGAAGAGGAGGATGAAGAGGAGGATGAAGAGGAGGAGGATGATGAGGAGGAAGAGGAAGAGGAGGAGGAGGAAGAGGAGGAGGAGGAAGAGGAGGAGGAGGATGAAGATGAGGAGGATGAGGAGCAACAAGCAGAATTAATATAAAGTCTTCATGTTGTATGTAACCAGTACTGTGTTATGCTTACAGAAGCCGGCAAGCCTCTCTCATTACCTCAGCTGCGCAGTCACGAGGTTAAATCCGTTATAGTCGGTCCCATGCGTCAAAACGCTCCTGGAGTACTCTGCTGGGGACGAGGAACCCAGCAAAAAGTCGGTGACAATTTGTCCTACATGATGCGGGGGGTGGGGGGAGAGGGTGGAGCCGTGCATGGAACGCCGAAGGTACGGTATTTGCCAACCTCTGCTGGCAGCTTTAGGGTTGATGTCTCTAGCGTGACATCTAACGTTCGTCAATGCACTGAAGCGCCCTGTAGTAGTAATCCCAAGCCATGTGCTCAAAACGTTCGGACTGCGGTAGAACACGTCTCTACCTGAAAGAAATGTACACCTTACGGCAGTGAAGGTTAAATATGTACAAGGCGCGACCAGCTAGGATAGTTGGGTGATCACTCCAGAAGCATGCTGGTGCCGTTGGCCTGCTGAAGAACTCATCTCTGTTATTAGCAGCGATGAGAACATACGGAAAGGCGGGGTCCGTTGGTTGGTAGGACAGAAATAGGATGCACATTCGTTGTACGGTACCCAGACCTACGTCATGTGCGTTAAAATTAATAACCTTTGTTTTTGTATTATAATATTATGGTTCTTCGCCGGCTTTGTTTAAGATGGTTGGGAATAAACAACCGTAAGCTTCATTGTCATCCATCTGGTCTACAGCGGTGAGCATTCTCACTTTCACACAAACACGTACCGACTAAGAATCTATTTAAAGCCCACCTTTTTGTCTACAGCTTAGTGGAAGTAGGAAAACTGGAAACTCCGCAGGCTGACGACCGCTACAAGGCCGGACAGGTTAGCTTGTCTGCGCTCAGCACCATGAAACCTATCTAACATTTGTGACCTAGCTGTTCTTACACCGCGTATTTGGTTATCGCGGTGTGATCCTCTTGCCCTGGACGGCGCGAGTGTTCGACAGAGACCTGCACGGAGGAACAGCGTAAAAGCATCTCCATTCTACAAAGAGCGCACCTTATCCGTTTTTTTTTTTGTTTTGTTTTTTTTACTGCAGTGCTAACAAGGATAAAGACCTTATAGGTCAGGAACAACTGAAGGGCCTCAAAGCAGAGGAGTTTGCCTATTACCAAGTACTTATCGACCAAAGAGACTTCCCATACGTTGTAAGTGCAAGTCACGTGGGAAACCAGCTACGTGGAAGGGGCATGCCATATTTTTTCTTCTTGTTCCACACATGTACTCATTCATGCATACATTGCTGATGCATTTTACATGCATGCACGCCCAATCATCTCGGGATTCACAGCGTAGCCAACCAGAGGGTATCACTTTTCTTGCAGACAAGGACAATTCCTCTTTGTACACAGTTTCAGGTGCAGTGGGGGGAAGTTGGGTAAAGAAATATGGTGTGGGTGTGTGTGTGTGTGTGTGTGTGTGTGTGTGTGTGTGTGTGTGTGTGTGGTTGGGGAAAGTCAGAGGGGTTGTGGTTTGTATGGATGTGTTGTATGATATATGTGTGTGGAAAGGGTGACATTTTGTGTACCAATGGGCATGGTCTCCTCCCCAGGCCTTGACTACATAAGCCATGAAGAGGTGCTTCCTTACACGTCTACAGATACTGATGAACCATTTCGACATGAGCTGTTTGATCAGTTCCTAGTACCGTCAGCTGATGAGACCAGTGAGTCAAACCTTGGCCTTTATTTTGAGTTCAGCTCTGACTTTAATGTTCATAGATCCTTTTTGCCTCTGAGCATAACCCCATGACTTCTGAGCATAACCCCTTGACATCTGAGCATAACACCTTGACATCTGAGCATAACACCTTGACATCTGAGCATAACCCCTTGACTTCTGAGCATAACCCCATGACTTCTGAGCATAACCTGGTAACCCCATGACTTCTGAGCATAACCTCTTGACTTGTGAGTGTGAGTACATTTTTTGTATAACACCTTGATAACCCTATGACCTTGGGAGCATCATGTGGTTTATGTGTATGACACCAGAGAAGTGAACAATGGGATTAATTAGATATCTGGGGGGGGGGGGGGACCAGTTCACCCTAAAATTGTCCCGCCTTCCTCCACCCTCCCCCTCCCCCAGAGATCTCCTACGCTCCAAGGGACTCTCTCAGGGCCTGGCAGGAAAAGAACATCCAGTGGTTGGAGTGGACAGATGTGCACAGGGAGACCACCAGAGGTATCAAGGTCACCGTCATCCCCTTCTACGTTGGGTACAAGGCGAGCAGTTCCAGCACCACTGGCGGCCACGTCCACTGGTGGCGCTACAACATCAGACTTGAGAACCTGACGGGGGAGAGAGTGCAGCTGCGTGAACGCTACTGGAAGATATTTAGCACCTCGGGGACACTCGAGACTGTGAAAGGGAAGGGGGTGGTTGGTCAGGTGAGCAAGTGAGAGGGGCTTGGTAGGTCAGGTGAGCAAGTGGGAGGGACTTGGTTAGTTAGGTGAGCAAGTGGGAGGGGCTAACCTGGTCATGTGAGGCTTGGTTGGTCAGTTGAGCAAGTGGGAGGAGGGGCTTGGTTGGTCAGGTGAGCAAAAGGGAAGGGGGTGGTTAGTCAGGTGAGCAAATGGGAGGGGCTTGGTTAGTTAGGTGAGCAAGTGGGAGGGGCTTGGTTGGTCATGTGAGGCTTGGTTGGTCAGTTGAGCAAGTGGGAGGAGGGGCTTGTTTGGTCAGGTGAGCAGATGGATGAAAGAAAGTGGCATACTTAATCAAGTGAATAGGATGAAGGGTGTGTGTCCTTGAGACTCATGTGATATTTGTTTCCTCCTTATGACTTGTTTGCAACCCACTTATCATGAGCAGGAGCCTATCTTGACGTCTCGGCAGTCGGCCTTCCAGTACAGCAGCCATGTATCCCTCCAGTCACCAAGTGGTCACATGTGGTAGGCTGTGTACCTGTGCATACGTGTGTGTGTGTGTGTGTGTGTGTGTGTGTGTGTGTGTGTGTGTGTGTGTGTGTGTGAGCATGCACGTGGCATGTTTACCCACCTTTCGTCTACTACAGGGGCTCCTTCAGGATGGAGCGGCAGGATGGCAAACTATTCGACGTGCGCATACCGCCATTTATGCTGGAGAGCAACCGTAGCAGAAACAAATAGGGGCGTGTCTGCCCCTCCCCCTTCCGTCACATCACCAATTATGTATTGTCTTATTTTGTTCAAGGATTTTTAAAGCCTTGGTTCATGCAGATCAGATCCACTATATTTCTTGATTCATGCAGATCAGAGCTTTTCATCTGACTAGACTACTCCGGCTGTAACCATCTCTGTTTATTTTTCGTTATAGCGGACTGTCGTTAAGGGATGCTGCTGTTGCTATGGTATATTGAAGCTAGATAATAAAACAATTGTGATAGGCAAGCCCGTGTGTCGATGGGCCTCAGGCACTTGATAACTGGGTTTTCGGTGCTTGCAAACTTAGCATGTATGAACTGATGGCACGTGTCGTACATGCATTCGTTTTTTAGATAATTTTTTAAAAAATACTATGTTCGGTTTCAGCGTCCGGTTGGTCTCCAACTGTAACTTTTCTACCTCAAACGGCGTACGTGTACGTACTTCCCCAAGGAAGTTTACAACTAGACTGTGTGGTGGCGGACGGCCCACCATCACATGGTGCAGGGGCGGGGCTCCCCTGATCGCCTTCAAAGGGAGCTTGGCAAACGGTTCCCTGGTGATATCCAGCGTGACGGACGGGTTGCTAATGCTGGCGTCCAGTATCAGTGTGTCGCCACCAACAGCTTTGGCACAGTCCTAGGTCCCATGGTGAAGGTGTATACCACCTGTAAGTAGTGAGAATTTTTCATGAATTTTTCTCACACGTTCCAACCTCACTCGGTCGCGGGTATTTATCAAGGACCAGTGAGCGTCACCTACTTCGTCGAAAGCGCTGCATTTGGCGCCGACTTGGACGATCTCGCCCTGTACTGCAACATGCATGATATTCGGCAGTAACGTCCCGCTGAGCATAGCGTGGTGTGACGACCAAAACCGCACCATCCTCAACGACGGGACCCACTTCACGTACCTTGACGGAGGCATGTACCTCGTTATCTACGCCTTCAGTCCGCTTTGGACCGCAGTAAGAAAATTTCACTGCGGAGTCACCAACCAATCATTACAACCTCTGGGGACTCCAACACAGTACACCCTCAATACTTCTGGTCTGTTTCACCAGAGATACTGCATAATCTCTTGGCCAAGACTCTTGGGCAAGATGCTCAATATCTTGCCCGGGAAGCCAAGATCTTGCTACAGAGCCCCAAGGGTCTTGCCCAGGATCTCAACTAATGAGATCTTTGGGCAAGACCGCGCAAGATCTTGCCATAGATTATATATATAAGTGCCTTGGCCAAGAAATTCTTGCTGGGATATAAAAAGTATCTCTGGTTTCACTCGATCGCTCAAAAAAAGTTTTACTTAAACTCCTTTATAGGCTACTACAGCACCCAGCCATATGCGTACAAGCCCCTGCAGGATGCAGCACCCAGCCATATGCGTACAAGCCCCTGCAGGATGCAGCACCCAGCCATATGTGTACAAGCCCCTGCAGGATGCAGCACCCAGCCATATGTGTACAAGCCCCTGCAGGATGCAGCACCCAGCCATATGTGTACAAGCCCCTGCAGGATGCAGCACCCAGCCATATGTGTACAAGTCCCTGCAGGATGCAGCACCCAGCCATATTTGTACAAGCCCCTGCAGGATGCAGCACCCAGCCATATGTGTACAAGTCCCTGCAGGATGTCATGGCACATGAAGGAGACAGCAACGTTACATTCTCCTACATAGCCGCCAGCGTTGGAGCAGTCAGCACATTCTGCCTGATCTCCTTCTCGCCCCCTGGCTCAGAGGAGAGGAGTTTGAACCAGCGGCAGAAGGGCATATGTACTCTGAATGGACCTCCCCTGACCCTGAACAACAGTGGGACCACTGTACTGTTCTTGGTGGATTATGGACCAGTTGGTCTTCATGTTCCTTTCCATGGAACTGCACCACCTCCACCTCCCCATGTACCTGCTGCACCACCTCCACCTCCCCATGTACCTGCTGCACCACC
Organism: Eunapius fragilis; assembly: GCA_963681505.1. Classification (NCBI taxonomy): domain Eukaryota; kingdom Metazoa; phylum Porifera; class Demospongiae; order Spongillida; family Spongillidae; genus Eunapius; species Eunapius fragilis. Next base: position 5,301,291 of record OY811991.1, read on the forward strand.
TCCACCTCCACATGTACCTGTTGCACCACCTCCACCTCCCCATGTACCTGCTGCACCACCTCCACCTCCACATGTACCTGCTGCACCACCTCCACCTCCCCATGTACCTGTTGCACCACCTCCACCTCCACATGTACCTGTTGCACCACCTCCACCTCCCCATGTACCTGTTGCACCACCTCCACCTCCCCATGTACCTGTTGCACCACCTCCACCTCCCCATGTACCTGTTGCACCACCTCCACCTCCACATGTACCTGCTGCACCACCTCCACCTCCACATGTACCTGCTGCACCACCTCCACCTCCCCATGTACCTGTTGCACCACCTCCACCTCCCCATGTACCTGTTGCACCACCTCCACCTCCACATGTACCTACTGCACCACCTCCACCTCCCCATGTACCTGTTGCACCACCTCCACCTCCCCATGTACCTGCTGCACCACCTCCACCTCCACATGTACCTGTTGCACCACCTCCACCTCCACATGTACCTGTTGCACCACCTCCACCTCCCCATGTACCTGCTGCACCACCTCCACCTCCACATGTACCTGCTGCACCACCTCCACCTCCCCATGTACCTGCTGCACCACCTCCACCTCCCCATGTACCTGCTGCACCACCTCCACCTCCCCATGTACCTGCTGCACCACCTCCACCTCCCCATGTACCTGCTGCACCACCTCCACCTCCACATGTACCTGTTGCACCACCTCCACCTCCACATGTACCTGTTGCACCACCTCCACCACCCCATGTACCTGCTGCACCACCTCCACCTCCACATGTACCTACTGCACCACCTCCACCTCCCCATGTACCTGCTGCACCACCTCCACCTCCCCATGTACCTGCTGCACCACCTCCACCTCCCCATGTACCTGCTGCACCACCTCCACCTCCCCATGTACCTGCTGCACCACCTCCACCTCCACATGTACCTGTTGCACCACCTCCACCTCCACATGTACCTGTTGCACCACCTCCACCTCCCCATGTACCTGCTGCACCACCTCCACCTCCACATGTACCTACTGCACCACCTCCACCTCCCCATGTACCTGCTGCACCACCTCCACCTCCACATGTACCTACAGCACCACCTCCACCTCCCCATGTACCTGCTGCACCACCTCCACCTCCCCATGTACCTGTTGCACCACCTCCACCTCCCCATGTACCTACTGCACCACCTCCACCTCCCCATGTACCTGCTGCACCACCTCCACCTCCACATGTACCTGTTGCACCACCTCCACCTCCCCATGTACCTGCTGCACCACCTCCACCTCCACATGTACCTGTTGCACCACCTCCACCTCCCCATGTACATGTTTAAAGGGCTTGTTCTAAAGCAATCATGTGCAGAGCACAGACAAATCCATTCAGAGCACACCATGAATTGTCCACTAAACCCATGCATGAATTTCAACATGTATATCTCTCTGTCCAGTATCGTTGTGGGTTGGGTTTGTTGGCATTACACAGTACTACAGTAGTAGTCGATAGCAGTTGTATTATTAGTGTTCACAGCAAGTGCTATGGTTTCTATAGTCACCAATGTTTATGCTTATGACTGAGGCGTCGTAACGATTACATGAACTAGAGTAAATGATTAACTCTGCATGAGGGAAAAATCACTTAATACATACAAATGTGGTATGTATTATTTAAATAAGACATACAATAGATAGATTCCATCTACACACACACACACACACACACATGGAGGTATGGCAGGGCAAGAATAAGAAGGGGTTAAACAGAAGTCAGCGCCCTGACAACCTCCTCTTCAGCTCCGTGTACAAGAGCTCTCTCTCGTGGTCTGCCCCATCCAGTGCAGCCTTGTTCTCATTGGCCCTCCTCAGCAGGTAAGGGATGACCTCACTCACAGGACCATAAGGCATGTACTTGTACACACGGTAGCCCGCCTGACCTGCAGGGTGATGGGCGGGGAAAGAGGCGGAGTGAGGGGTGGAGCAAAGGTGGGGAGGGAGGGGAGTAAGGGGTGGAGCAAAGGGAAGGGAGGTGGAGTGAGGGTGGAGAAAAGGTGGAGAGGACCGTTGAAGGGGTGGAGTGAGGTGTGATGGAGGAGGAAGGGGTGGAGTGAGAGGTGTGATGGAGGGGGAAGTGGTGGAGTGAGAGGTGTGATGGAGGGGAAGGGGTGGAGTGAGAGGTGTGATGGAGGGGGAAGGGGTAGAGTGAGAGGTGTGATGGAGGGGGAAGGGGTGGAGTGAGAGGTGTGATGGAGGGGGAAGGGGTGGAGTGAGAGGTGTGATGGAGGGGGAAGGGGTAGAGTGAGAGGTGTGATGGAGGGGGAAGGGGTGAGAGGTGGGTGCAAGCGACGCACGTGCAGACACAAAGGCACACACACACTTGTAAGGTCCCCTCCTTCCCCTGAGCTGCCCCACACACCATGAGCCAATCCCACCATGCCACCCCATCACCTACACCATGTTTGGCAACGCACCCAGGGGGAATGAAATGTGATCCCTCATCCCCAGCAGCTGTGCAAACACCACTGAACCATCAGCCGGGTTAATGCCCAACTCCTTCATTCTGTGGTGTGTGTGTGTGTGTGTGTGTGTGTGTGGGTGTGTGTGTGTGTGTGTGCATGCATATCATGTCTGGTCTTGTAAATGACATACATACACATTGGGAAGAGGGGCTAGTGTTTGAGGAGGTGAGATGAAGGTGGGATACATGTAGTGCTGATGAAGGTGGGATACATGTAGTGTTGATGAAGGTGGGATACATGCAGTGCTGATGAAGGTGGGATACATGTAGTGCTGATGAAGGTGGGATACATGTAGTGCTGATGAAGGTGGGATACATGTAGTGCTGATGAAGGTGGGATACATGTAGTGTTGATGAAGGTGGGATACATGCAGTGCTGATGAAGGTGGGATACATGTAGTGCTGATGAAGGTGGGATACATGTAGTGTTGATGAAGGTGGGATACATGCAGTGCTGATGAAGGTGGGATACATGTAGTGCTGATGAAGGTGGAGGAGGGGGATTGGATAGAGCAGTGTTGGAGGTGGGGACCGTAGAGGTTAGTCTGGGGACCAGACCATATGAGAATGCAGGTCAGGTCACATGCGGAGAGGCATTACCAAAGGAATGTAAATGGAATGCTAATAAACAGAAATGTAACTAACATATTTGAAATTGTTGACTGTGGGCATACTGTGGGCATTTCTCTCATGGCCCACAATAAGCATGCCATGAAATTAAAATCAGCAACCTGCAGTACTGCTGGATAATTACATTTTCTTGCACAAAACCTTCTATGGAATGCGACCAGATCCATATTCTCATATATGGTTTGGTCCCCAGACTAGGTGGAGATGTTATTAGAAGTGGGGATGGTGGAGATATAATCTCTGACTACAATATTGACTAAGGAGTGGGATGAGTCAATAGATTACTAATAGATTACTAAGGTTGGGGAGTGACCTGTTGATAGCCAGCTGGACGCTCTGTTCATTGTGTGAGGCGACCATGATGTGTGTCCTTCCTCCCTTCACCCTACACAAAAGAGCCTCCAGGAGCCGGTGGTAGTTACTGTCCGTGCCATCCTTGGTGCCAAAGATTGGGTCTGGGTACCCCTTCTGTGCCGCGTTGTACCTTTCCTGTTCCATGTATGCTCCCCTCACCAGCTTCATCCCATAGTAGAAGCCCACGGCATCAGACGTGGCAAAGTCCTGCTGTAAGGAGGAGCCTGAATCCTGTGGAATGAGGAACACAAGGGGTATATCACAATGTGTCGTCGTCCTTTCTCAAGCTTCTTTAGCTCTTAGATCATTATTGGCCTCTCAACACAAGGGTATTGCAACGTGTCGTGTGATAGGCCGCAATGTTTCTAGCTAACCAAAGCCACACCCCCTTCCATCCCCTATATTTCTTCACTCATCATCCACCTTTCAACACACTTATTCTCCCATGTTTAAATTCCTCTTCCCCCTTCCTTACCTTGAGGTACGCCTGGATAGTGTTGTACACAATAGGTCTCTTCATGTTGTACTTTGGCATAAGGGTGTTGACGGTGAGGTGGTGGATGGCTGGCTGGAAGTAAGTCTGCTCAGCATCAATCATCATCCTGACACCTCTATTAGAAGCACACTATCCAGGTGAGAGAGAGAAGAGAGAGAGAGAGAGAGAGAGAGAGAGAGAGAGAGAGAGAGAGAGAGAGAGAGAGAGAGAGAGAGAGAGAGAGAGAGAGAGAGAGAGAGAGAGAGAGAGAGAGAGAGAGAGAGAGAGAGAGAGGGAGGGAGAGAGAGAGAGAGAGAGAGAGGGATTGCCATGGTAACCATGTTGTGACAAGGGTAACAGAGTCCACTACTTCACTCTTGGCTAGTTCCAAATAGCGTCCATAAATATCACAAGTGTGATATCTATCCAAGTAATTATAAACTTCCAAGCTACTGGCAGTACATATTTCAGATGCAAAACAATTGTACATAATGAAGGGATGAGACGGGTGCCATCCCAGCATTAGGAATAAGCGGGGGTTGGGGGTGGGGCCAGAAACTTTGCTGAGGTATTTGTCATTTAAGTTTAGTAATACAAGTATTTCTTTAAGGTGCAGTCCAGTGCACACATCTATTTCAAGTGGTGGTGACTTCTGTATCTTACCATTGCCCCCCCATACCTCTGCTAAGGTCTTACCTCCAGCCACCATTGCCCCCCCCCACTACCTCTGCTAAGGTCTTAGCTCTGGCCATCATTCCCCCCCCCCCCCTCCCTCCCCCATACCTCTGCTAAGGTCTCAGCTCTGGCCACCATTGACCTCATCTGTTTCTGCTCCTCTTCATCCAAAGTGGCCAACATGGGGTGACCTTTTGACCCCTGTCAATACAATGATGTGGGTTCACTCAGTGAAAACATCCAATCATACTGCATCCATTAACTCTGGTCCTATACATCCAATCATACTGCATCCATTAACTCTGGTCCTATACATCCAATCATACTGCATCCATTAACTCTGGTCCTATACATCCAATCATACTGCATCCATTAACTCTGGTCCCATACATCCAATCATACTGCATCCATTAACTCTGGTCCCATACATCCAATCATACTGCATCCATTAACTTTGGTCCCATACATCCAATCATACTGCATCCATTAACTCTGGTCCCATACATCCAATCATACTGCATCCATTAACTCTGGTCCCATACATCCAATCGCAGTGCATCCATTAACTCTGGTCCTATACATCCAATCATACTGTATCCATTAACTTTGGCCCCATACATGTTAATATGTTCAGGTACATAAACTCTTGTGTGCAGAGGCTCCTGCAGATACACGCCCCCTATTGGCACACGCCCCCTGTAGTCCCCACCTTTGTGGTCCTAAACATTCTATGGACCCCCAGAGAAGGTTGGAAGTTTCGGCTCCAGTCGAACCACATGACCCGTCTGCAAGAGACGAGCCAGGGTGAGAGGGTATGCCATTGTGACAGAGGGTGAGGGGAAGAGGAAGTGGGGGTGTGGCAGGGAGAGAAGGAAGGATAGATACAGTACCCAAGGCTGTTCTGATCGAGCTCTTTAAATAATTGTTCAGATGTTGACTCTGTTACCTGAATCTGAGATAGACCATAACTAAATCCAAGACTGCACACACAAACACAACACACACATCACGCTAGCACCCATACGTACTTACGAGCACAGAGTAATTGTTGCCATGGTTACTTACCCCCATCTTGGAGAGGCCAGTGTAGAAGGATGAGGGAGAGATGTGGGCGGTGGTGACATCACTTGAGCCAGCCAGCTTGCAGAAGAGGTCCCTACTTCCCACTATGACCTCACTGAGACGTAGCTGTGCACGAGGTTACAAGTGTGAGTGTGAGTGTGTGTGTGTGTGTGTGTGTGTGTGTGTGTGTGTGTGTGGAAGAAATGCTTACCAAAAACTCTGTCCTTCCAAGACCAGTAACCTTGACAGCTGCAAAGGCGTCAGTTCCCTCACTGGCATCAGCTAGAAATTTTAATAACATCATGACATCACTCCCCTTATCTCATGACATCATTCCCCCATCTTTACCGTACATATGGATGTACCTGTACTGGAAATCTCTAATTACAACTTCATGATCTGATCATTTTGTACTCTGGATGTGAAGTCACGTATAACAGCACTTAGTTGTAGTGTTCAAATACATTGCAAAGTGAAACATGCTCAGTAATGTTTGCAATGTGTGCCATAACATGAGTTAGAGACATTAATGAACTTGTACGTGATATAGAAACAAGTGCTACTAGGTGACCACCTGAAGTACAAAGTAATCAGATCTTGAAGTTATCTCTACTCATGGTGACATGAGCATGCTGCATTATCAGTGATGTTTCCACCAAACAGCACAGATGAATGACCATTGTACAGGCTGTGTAGTGCCTTCAATGGAACTGCTCTTACACACACACACACACACACACACACACACACACACACACACACACACACACACACACACACACACACACATACACACACAAGTGGTTAGGGAGGGATGGTGGCAAGGGTACCATGGTGGTGGGGTGTAAGGGGAGGGGCAAAACACCTGCACAATTGATGCAGTGGAGAAAGTGCTCCATGTTCTGGTCACATTTCTCCTCGTCGCTGTAAAAGTAGGTCCGGGCACTCGACCTTGTCACAAAGTCCCCCGGACTGCTGGTGGGCTTAAATTGGGGGTGAGATTCTTCATTGGTGGGGATGTGAATGGCAGCTGGGTTGGGAGGTGTGTCCTTCTGTCTGGTGACCAAAAAAAAAAGGCAGACAAAATCACATGGTTGTCACATGACTATCATAGTCTATTTGACCTTTGACCATTGACCTATTACACAAACAACTCATCAGTGGGTATGGTAACTAATTTCTATGGAAAATGTGTGTGTGGGGAGGAGGGGGGGGATTGTGGACAAACACTATCTGTGTGCACATCTGTGTGCACAATTGTGGTTACTCTGATGATCCTGGCCAGTCATAATTACAAGTACTTTCAGTATCAAATATGCAGCTGCCAGAAGTGCACGCATACCAGACAACTTGCCTGGTCTCCATGACAACCTCCTTCTCTGGCACATCCTCCTCCACGGCATAGTCCAGTATAGGATGAACACCAGAGGCCTTCAGTCTGGATATCACCGATTTCAGCTCCGCAATATTTTCACCGCCGACAAATTGCCCGTATATGGTTGCCTTCATCAACTTATTGAAGAGGGTTTGCCCAAGGAAGCTTCGACCTATCTTCACAAGCTAAAATACACGTTACTGACACCAACGTCAAAACGTTTGCGCCGTACAAAGCCTACCTTATGGCTCCTAGCGACCAGGCCCTCGTAGGTGAACATCTTGTAGACAAGATACGAACGGAATACCTCATTCGTGGTTTTGGTCTTAAAGGCTTCCGCTGTGTTTCTGAAGTCGGGCGTATGCTCGCTGCCGTACGGCCTGTACTGACACACACCCGTAGCTCCCGCACGCAGAGCCGATATCGTCGGCCGTGCACAGCCGCGCGATCCACCCACGAGGCTGAGCATGTTGCGTCTGGTACACACCCTCTCAACGCCCTTTCGATTCGCGATCGTTTCTTGACAATTATACTGTGATTTCAGTAAATTGTACTCGGCCCCAGACTCAAAAGATGGCCATGGATTCGTATACTCACGGCTCTTACACTTTGGTTCGGGCCACAGACTTGATACGGCAGGGAGTGAAGCACATCCTAGCGCAGGAAGGCGGGCTGGTTCCTGAGGATTTAAGGGAGCAGCTGGCAGAATGGCAGGCCCCGGGAGGCGCGAACGTTGGAATTCCATTCGAGCTTGTGAAGAGAGTGCATCAGCAGTTGTTGGAGACGCCGATGTGTTGTAAGTGATAGAGGAGGGCTGAAATGTTTTAAAATGCCTAGCGGTTTAGCCGAAGGAGCTGCACTGTACCTCCACGAGCTGATGAAAGGTAGTGAGATAGTACTACCTACGCTCAAGCCTCCAGAACGAGTGAGTGCGCTGTCTCCGCGTCTACGTTCCTTTCTCCATATCTCCTCTATGCTATGCCTTCACCCTTACTCTCCTGCCCGTTTTTGTCCCTATCTTCCCTAACCCTTTTGCGTTCCTTCCCTCTCGTCCCTCCTGCTACTCGGATCCTATTATGAACGACGCAGAACCCCAAACTAGTGGCACGTTTGAACAAGATAAAGACCCAGGTGGAACAGCGAGAGTACAACAAGATGGTGGGAAACGTTGACATGTCTGTAAGTCATGTTGCTCCACGCTGCAATGGATAAGTTGGGCATTCTTTTCATAGCTACCAGAGTCTGTTAATGTGAACTTAGCATTTGAAAGTGAGTCACCCCCCAAGTGGTGCATATATGGTGTGTGTTATTAATTTGTTTCTGTTTGACTGTGTGACCCCAGTGCGGGCTGCTACCAGGGAAATCTCCTTCATGGCCAACCTACTTCTGACGATAGTGGGATGCTTTGCTTTCGGGTTCTTTGCCACCTATTATGCAGGCTTCCCTGTAATAACGGTATGCCCTTCACTGCCTCTTGTGTGATGTTCACTGAATCAATGGTGTTTTTTGCTGGTGTCTTTTTCTTGTGTACTTCCAGTGCACATTCGTGGGACTTATCTTTGGTATGGTCGCCTTCTTTGCTGACCTGTACTTCTTGGTCAAGTATGAATCAATTGAACAAGCTGCTGCAATGAAAGGAAAGAAGAATTAACCCTTTCACAGCTATTTGTTGCTCTGTTTGTCAAGATGTATTTATTTCCACCTGGAAACCGCAATTGGCTTTCACACCTGTACCGTAAATAGATATCTTCTAATTATCTGCATAACAACGAATATTACAATACATACGCCCGTTCCCCACCTCCCCATGGCACAATACAAAGACGAACTCAATGCCGAGTGGTCTGCCGACCTGGCTTGTTTGCTGTACGATGAGGAAGTGGAGAAGGCGATTCTCGAGGTAGGTAGCTTGCCGTTTTGGGACGACGTGTTTCGTCTATGGGCGCTCACTTTTTAACCCTTCCCCCGCGTGCAAAGGTCTGCCCCAGTGCGGATCCCCTCGACAGCAAGGACTTCGATCCAACCGAATATATAAACAAGCTTTTTCCAACAGAGCAGGTGAGGGGGGTTTGGCAGACCAAGTGACCAGTAACCTTCATCGGCTGCACAACAACGATATTACATTGCATCCAAACAACCGTATATACATACCCTTCTCTGTGTAACCCGT
>OY811991.1:5315554-5335176 GCA_963681505.1 Eunapius fragilis
TAAATATGGCTGACGAGAGTGGACCAATAGTGGCCATCCTCTGCTCCTTCCCTGTTCTCCCCCTCCCTCCCCCCAGTTCCCATGGCAAACAGTGGAGTCAGTGGGGGACCAAAGCCCCTATGTGACAGCAGTGGCTGCCCACATCAGAACCACTGTACCCATTCTGAGGGATGGCCTAGCCACCGCTAGGAAGTACTTTGTTAACTTCTGCACTAAATTTGCAAAGTGGGTATAGTGAAAGTGAAGGCTGTTTGCTATCATACACTTTCACATTTGAGTTAGTAACTCATACAAGTACATACACACACTAGTATGCATGTACACATTACAATTGAATTCCACTTTTCGTACATACATTAATCGGTGCTCTTGTATCCATGAACGCATACATATGTGCACACATACCTCCACCATACATATGTGCACACACACCTCCACCATACATATGTACACACACACCTCCACCATACATATGTGCACACACACCTCCACCATACATATGTGCACACACACCTCCACCATACATATGTGCACACACACCTCCACCATACATATGTGCACACACACCTCCATCATACATATGTGCACACACACCTCCATCATACATATGTGCACACACACCTCCACCATACATATGTGCACACACACCTCCACCATACATATGTGCACACACACCTCCACCATACATATGTGCACACACACCTCCACCATAAATATGTGCACACACACCTCCACCATACATATGTGCACACACACCTCCACCATAGTTCATTCATTCCGTCCTATATCACAAATCTTTACAAGTGCAAGCCAATTAGCACCATAGCAGCAGAACAGGTTTGTTTTGTTTTGTTTTTGATGTTGTCATGGTGATGACATCATGGCTGGCACTGCAGCTGCTGCTGGATGCCCACTCACTCAAGTCCTATCTCCTTGACCTGCCCTCTGTTGGAGCTGCTGTTGCCAAGAAGGCACCATCCCCGTATGTGAGGGTGTGTGTGTGCATGTGTGATAGGGTCAGGACTGGTGAGGGAGTGTCAGAGGGTGTGTGTACATAGAAGGTGTGCAGTGTGAGAGAGTCAGTACACTTCATGAAGGCAAGGGAGAGGAGGCTTTGCAAAGGGTGACCTGTATTTTATATCAGCACTTCCCTCTTCCCCTTCTAGTTATTCAAAGGTGGTTACCAAAGGCATGGAGAAGGCAGAGCTGATACTCAAGGTGGGTGTGGTTTCATAGGATAAGGAATTGTCTAGAAAAGGGTCAAGGTGTTAAGTTATTAATGAGGGTCAAGGGACATACATTATCTTAACCCACACCTCATACATGTATATCATCGGTGTACCACCCATCATATGCTTTATTGTGCTCATGTGATGCATAGTGAATAATATGTCATCATCTATCATGTGATGCAGGTAGTGATGGCACCCCATGACCATGCTGAAGACTTTGTAGCCAGCTACACAAAGTTGATACAAGGTGACACAGACATTGGAAACTTCCAGAAGGTTTTGGAAATGAAGGTACCCACATTTATGTAACCCCAGATACCTCTTTAGTAGCCTTCAAAGCCTTGTGGTATGGCTATCCACAATCTATTCGTAATTGTATTGCGCTGGCATTTTAATTGGGACAGTTCACAACAAGATGGTGCCATACATATTTAAATGAAGGGTGATAGAAGAAATCGCTGTATCTTCCGAACACTATATTTAAGTATCAAGCAATAACTTTTATCCCTTATGTCTACATCTTGATTGATTGTAGGCAACGTGCAATGGCCGTTACACTTAGGGGTTCAAATATCTTGTTTCAAAATCATGGAAGGGTATTGGTTTGTCCAGAGATACTACCTCTGGTTTGTCTTGTTTGGGGATGCGTGCCAACGATTTAGACCAACAGCATCCTCAGCAAACAGGACAGATTGATAGTGGGACAGATATGTACTGATTTTGAAGCAGTCTGGACGATCCAGCAGATTAGATGTTTATGTTTTGAACCTTGAGGGGGTAACGGCCTTTCCCTAGGAAAAATATAAGTTTATTTTTAAATATAAAAATGGTGTAGCTTAGGAAGTCAATAGCCCATAGTGTTAAGAAAATATAGCAATTATGTGATGCATTTTTATATTTAAATATACACGTGTCGAGAACTTATATCATGAACGAAGTGATTTATACCAAGGAGATGACAACTCCTTGAGTAATGGTCATGTGATGATGATGAATTACGTCGCATGATACCATCCTCCCCAGGGATTAAAGCGCAGTGAATGTAATGTTTTAATCGACCTGTTCAAGACCAAAGTATCAGTCACCGATACCTCAGTTCCACCCATCTCCTCGGAGAAGAGTCGGCCCATCACCATGAAGAAACTGGAGAAATTGATGCGGTTCCCTGGTTGACTATACCTGTGCTGATAGATCAACTAGTACTGCATTGACATAATAAAAAGTTTTGAGGGGTGTGGCCTATTCACCACTCCCACAGACTATCATTCCATCGTACGTGTGTTGGCAAACTTTCTGTTTTCTATGTACATTTGTACGTGCGTCTACTTTCACTGTGCATGTTGACGTGTTATTCAAAATTGGTTACTGCTATTCACTGTTCTCACTAGGGGCAGTATGCACAACATGTAGTGAAATTTATTGATAAAAATAGCATTGAATAATATAGCTATGATGATGACTCTTCCTGAACACATGATCAACCTAATAAGATAGAGTAGAGCGGTGCCCCATCATTGAACTTCTCCACTTCACTTAACACCAGTTCTCCTGCTTTTAGCTGTGCGCGCTTACTATTATTGCCTTTATTGATTTTTTTAAAATTATAATTATTGTAATAATCTTGATACAAGAGAATACATGAATAGGAATACAATATTTAGGAGGAGAAACAACATGCATGAATTATTAATAAATCATGCTACAGTTCAATAAACTTTAAGATGGGAGCCACCTGGAAAGGATTGCTGTCGCATTTGCCCTCACCAGATGCAAGTTGAGCCTGCTATACAGTTCAGACAGCACAACCGACTTTGGTTTGCCCGATATGATGGCAAGACGGGAGGCAAGCATCTTAAACGAGTCCATGGCTTCCTTTCCCCAAGCACCATAGGACTCCGTGACCAGAGGTACACAATACCAGCCCAAAGCATTGCATTTGGGGTCATTCTCAGTATGCTTTCGCTCTTCAGTGGACAAGGCGGCTGCCCCAGCTGACAATCCCGCTACTGAAACAATTTTGGGGTTTAGCGGTGATGTCACTGAAATATCAAAGGCAGCTGGTTTGCCAAGGGCCCAGTTGGGTAGCAAAATGTCTGCAGGGCGTGAATGGTCATGCTCAGATGTAAGATTGCTACCCATCTCCACCTTTACGCTCAAGTGGGCTCTACAGCAAGTCTCCGCCAACACATTGCGCAGCTGGTTGTGTCGGGTGACTACGTCTCCTCCTTTTTTGCACGTTGTAGCATGATGACCAAGGGGATCTAATGCACTGTTTGGGCATAGGGCACACAGAGAACCATTGGAGGTGTCCAAACCAAGCCACCACTTGACTGCTACCTGGAATACTGAGGGCTCAAGATGAAGGCCGAGACCTTCAGAAGGGACTACAGTTAGCCATGAAGCAGCATGTGGAGACGAGACAGACAACAAACGAGCCTTATCAGCAACAGAAGAAATGATCAGGATGTTATTGAACTGATGGATGTCAATCTTGCTCGAAAGTTGATTTTGATGGACTGAAGATGAAACTAAACCATCAGACTGAATTGTATCAGAAGGAGATACAGACTCATTGAATGTCTGTATTGCATCAGAGAGATGGTGGTTGGAAGGGGAGCCATAGCCAGAAGAGCATAAAGATGCAATGAATGCTGCAGGTGAGTGTAGGGACAGAGACCTCATGCCCAACCCTCCTCTGCTTAGGCTTAGCTGGGCCTGCTGCCAGGCAACATCAGTTGTATCAACTGCAGTGCATAGTGAAAAACTTCTACGAACATCTTCATCAAAAAGCTGAAGAGAAGTCATAGCAAGTGAAGGAGGAGTGGCACGGGCTAGATGTGCAAGCCGACAAAATCCCCCACACATACGCAAAAGAGTTAAAGCAACCTGAGGGTCCACTGCACCAACTTCCTCAAGCCTTTCAAGCAAGGGTCTTGCCTCAGACCGCTTCCTGGAGATAAAAGCCGAGCAAAAATCTTTATCACCTATTGGAATTCCCAATATCTCAATGTTGGGATTGTGAGACTGTTTCATGTCAGTTGGGAACAAGCTCAAATCACTCTGGCTGTAGACCTCACATTTTGACATATTCACGAACAGGCCAAGTAAAGTTATTTGTTATTACATTAAGAGATAAAGGGAATTGTCCAAATTCTATATGCTCTTCCTACATTTCATTGACTACGGTGAAAAAAAACCTATGAAACAAGTAAATAAAAACATTCTCTAACGAGAGAGTTGTTGGTATATAGGATTGACCAATGGTGGTGTAAAAAGCACGGAAACAAGAGTGACAGAAATTTTACTGGAAAATTGAAATTGGCCTATATTTAGCACACTCACAAAATAACAGCGCATGCCTGAGTAATGGGCTAAATATAGGCCTATTTCAATTTTCCAGTAAAATTTCTGTCACTCTTGTTTCCGTGCTTTTTACACCACCATTGGTCAATCCTATATACCAAAACTCTCACGTTAGAGAATGTTTTTATTTACTTGTACGATTAAATTACAGTCACTAAATATCAAAAAGTAGCTATAGCAAGCCATTCTGTCTAAAGGTTCCTTCCTGGATTTCTGTGCATGTTTAAATGGAGTTACAAATAGGGCGCGTAACCTTTGAAAAATCAAAATCGATTATTTTGACTATATAAAAAAAAGTCTAATCGATTTTAGCACCTTGCAAATCGATGATTATGAACATAAAATCGATTTTGGCTATTGCTGCACTATTAATCTGCCAAATATTACCCAGGTTTTTTCGATTTTAAATATTGGGACGATAAATCCCTGTTCCTCAAGTCTATATTGCCAGAGATCATATATAGCATTATAACCCTAAAATTGTGAAACATAGTATCTTCTGTTATGTGTATAAGTCCATTACCATATATGGTACAGTCCACTACATTTTTACAGACCTTTCATGGTCACCAGCAATTTTAAGTATTGTCTCAGCTGTTTCTTGACGCTTTAACTCCAGCAGAACTTCAGATAGCATTCCATAAGTAGCTTTACTTCCTTCTTTCTCAATCCATTTCCTCAAAAACGATTTTACTTGACTTGGATGTGTTAAATTTTTTGTTTCAATGTCTTCGATGATTAGTTCACCAAGACCCAGCTGTTTTGCAACATCTTGCCAGTCTAGCAGGACATCTGCTATCTTTCCTATGTCAGCATCAAGAATTACTTCTGTAAAGGAAATTTTAAAAGGTCATCATCTTCACATTCTCAAATTCCCATCGTGACATCACCACACTGTTAAATATAGCAACAAAACCAACACAAAAACAGCTCAGCAGATTGTACAAATGGGGTACACTGAAGTCATCAGTGCAAGTACAACAACAAGAGTATCGTCAATTCTACAATTTTTTTTATTTTACATTAGTATGAATGAATGTTTCTAACGGGATTACATTAGATCACACACAAACACCTATGGGACAAGAGAGGAGGGGTTACGTCTTGCCAGAAATGCTGTAGTAATAGCACTAAAAAGGTTAAGTTTATTCTGCCATATAAACCTCACTTAGTGCCTTGCATTTGTATCAGTGATGATGATGGCCAGGTGAGAAAAAGGTGGTTTGGGGTTTCCTGTCCCCAGTTCCCATGCAAGAGGGATGCACACCCAACCCAGCTCTAAACACTTAATGTCATTGAACTTGAGTTTCCTGATCTCTGCCTCCACTGCCACTGCCTGCTGCTGTTAGGATGGTGGGAGTTAAAGGGGATATCACTGTGATGTCAATTAAAAACATGTTCTTCCATTGACCGGGTGTGGCTTAGGTCTGGTGTAAGGTCATTGCCTGACTCCACCCTCACTTCAAGGTGGGCATGATGACAAAACTCTACAAACACATCCCACACATGGTTATGGCGAGTGACATGTTTGCAGGTAGTAGTGAAGGTGGTCAAAACAGGCCCATAGCCATAGCCAGACTTTTCCCCTGGGGGGTGCTCATGAGCATTGCCTGGACTAGATTATTATACTTGTCATTTTGTTTTCTTTTGCATGCCATTTAATAGCTGCATATTGTCTACAAAATTAGCACAATAAAGCAAATCAGTAAAGAGATAATTATGGTACAATTAATAACTCCAACTGAGTATTACTCATACTCGATGTCTGAGAGTGGCTCAGAAGTTACTCATGTGTCCTTACTTCCACTCTGAGTTTCAACTCTCGTTTCAAATTAGGTGCTGGATGTTGGTTGCTACATGGTGTCTGGTACCGGCGCTGCCACTTCTACAAATAGAAGTGCATCATATGGTGCCGAAGGCACATATTAGTGTCGGATGGAGAGACAGGTGCACCTCCGACCGACTATTACGGATTTAAAGAAGAATGTTATACCTCCAGTCTCTTGACCGTACAAGGATGACCATGGTGAGCTCAAGTCTTTTGACATACAAGGGTTGATCATGGTAAGCTTAACATGATCACCCCTTGTACGGTTATGACACTTGAGGACAAAATGTTCTACTTAGTATACAACTTTCATGCACGGTATGCTGAACAGGTTGTGCTACCTTTTAAAAATCAGAGCTAAGCTCAATGCATTTTCTGAAGTGTTTTTCAAGCCGTTGTAAAGAACACATTTTTATCAGCAAAAGGACAATGTTTGCGTCTGTATTGACTAATGTACATTTAAGAACAACAAGAAGAGTTTTACAAACAAATTAATGATATCCTAGCCTAGGACTCGTACTATTCATTTACTCCTTAGTACAATTGTATGCTAACATCATACCAAGAGCTATCCTCACTTCACTTTTGTTCTTGTATGTTAGTGTATGATCTAAACTTGCCCTGTTGTTTCAAAAACATTTAATTCTCACCTCTGCATGCAGGAGGTGCAACCTCAGGATCAGATATTGTATGCTTTTCTTTACCAAATATTAGTGGAAATGGTCTCAGTCACCGTTGCATCATCCTTCTGTGTCTTGTTAGTATTCCAAAGAATAGCATTGCTAATTGTATGGCAACCACTCAGCTATAATCTCATGCAGGGTGTACCATGAGCCAGAATGTCCCAGCAGCACTCCGGGTTTGAAGCTGGCTTAGTGATGTAGCAAGCAGTAGTACTTGTTTCATATGCTAATCCATTCCTGATTGGTGCTAACAGATACATATGTACAGTGTGGCGGCTGTTGCACGCCTCGTTTGTTCATACAAAAAAGCAGTATGATTAAGAGCCACAGAAAATGCACTAAGTGTTCAGGAGTGTGTCATCTAGTTGTTCCATCCCTTATGATGCATGGGGATTACTTTCCTTTTATGTTTTAACACATATAGCCTGTACACAAAACCAATCAGGGAAACCTGCAAGTGGCAGATGCAATAAGAAATTCCACGCTGGTAGTGTTTGTTGCCAGATCAAAAACCTATAGGAACACATAGAGATCTGCAATAACTTGCATCAGAATCTCCAGGTCCTACTATCAGACATGTCTTTGGAGGCCATTAATCTATCCTACTCAGAAAAAAGATCTCATTTTTAACATTGAACTTTATTACATCTATTTGTTTATTTGGTATTAATTACAGTTGCAAAAAAAATAACTATCCAATCTTACCATTAAGCAAAGTTTTGAATCTGTGACTGAATATGCTATTTACTTTCCCTAACACTATAACTGACGTAGGAAAAGTGCAGGTATTTCTTATCATGGATCTTATAGGTATACTTTGATGGTGCTATCTATTTATTGTCAGGCAAGCCTTACAGTCTAATGCCATGCATGATCCATGAACAAAATTGCGGTATCAAATATGCAAAACTGACAAAAATTTATTTATGGAATAAGATTACTTCTATTGATTACTTAATTTAATGCTGTCTGAATGCCTCCTGATGTTGGCATAGTTGATTGTTTGCCCAAAAGGGGGTAGGAGACAGCCAGCCAGTCGGGTGTGCATAGGGATGCTGACCCCCTACCCTGAGCCTGACTGGAAGGAAAGGGGAAATGCTGATTCCCATTTTGTCAGCCCACACCTTGACGCTGGTCAAGGTAAGGTAGCCTGAAGTGCTGCCTGCCATTGATATATAAGCAAGAGCACAGCAATACATGTACAAGTACAGCCAATGTACAGGAGGAGTATACAATGCAGCTGGCAGTTAGATGTAAACTGAGTGATCGCAGCCTCCCTAGTACCCTTTATATACCCGTGTGACCTGGAACCATATCGGTGTGTTAGATTGGGTTGACTGAAGGTGAGGGATTTAGTTAAATGGAAGTGAGACTTTTTCCAGGCTCAGGGTTGAAGGCTTTTCCTTTTCCCAGGGGATGTTCCTAAACTTAGACTAGGGGGATTTAGAGCATTGCTATTGCTTGCATTCACCAAAACATTAACCAAGCTGAGAACCTAAACAACCACTATTACACAAATTTGGGCCTCCTCTAAATTGTCATAATACAAATGTGGCATCAAGCACTATTAGCCCTCCTCCACCCTTTCCCAGTATGATTAACAGGCTCGAATAAAGTAACCAATACGTGTTCCCTTACTGCTTGCCCGATGAGCCTTCTGAGATTGATGTGAAGATGTTGATTGTTGTTCAAGCATTTCTAAAAATAAAAAATCCAATATGCACATTTATTACTAACAAGTAACAAAAACTTTCACTAAAAAAAAAAAGGTTGCATATAAGATTTTGAAGGCAATGGTGCAATGATACCAAAAATAAAATAAAATAGGCAAAAATACAATACATTACAGTAGTTATAACATAGATATTATACGGAAGGGATTGGAAACAGAAGTCTTTAACACCAATCAACAGGTTCCATCCATGCAGGAAAAATAGAATAAAATGGCGGATAATATCTATGGTTTCAGATACTTTTTCGAAGAAAACCGGTCGTTGTGTATAGTTTGAGGCTTTTTCCTTTATTCTGTCACTTGCTTAAAAGGTATGGATATTTTTAGATATGTTTTTATGACTGTAAATGAATTTAGACCCGAGTTTTTTTTAAGATCCGCGTTCCGTGTCTTTGCGAAGCCTTTGTGGGCGTGTAGGAAACGTTAGCGTTGTCATATTGGCTACTTTATTGTAGAATCGAGTGGAGCTTCGTGAGACAAATCGAACTGGCTAGGTATTATCTCAAATGCGTGTTGTACACTCGTACAAAAGTTGGCCATAAAGACTTTGACATGAGACTGGTTGTGGGCATCTAAAGTGCGTCAAGAGCTTTTGAGATAATACCTAGCCAGTTCGATGTGTCTCATGAAGCTCCACTCGATTCTACAATAAAGTAGCCAATATGACAACGCTAACGTTTCCTACACGCCCACAAAGGCTTCGCAAAGACACGGAACGCGGGTCTTTAAAAAAACTCGGGTCTAAAATCATTTACTGTCATAAAAACATATCTACTAATATCCATACCTCTTAAGCAAGTGACAGAATAAAGGAAAAAGCTTCAAACTATACACAACGACCGGTTTTCTTCGAAAAAGTATCTGAAACGCAGTGGCAAACGTGTTAATTGATCCTACAGTGACAGGCCGTAAGCCAGCCTATGCAATGTATTGCATCACGTGATCCGTTTCCAATCCCTTCCGTATAATATCTATGGTTATAATACATGACTTGTGCTGCAGAAATGGAGAATTGCACCTAGCAAAGCTCACAACAAGCAGACCGCATATCTCATTGTTTTTCCAACCAATGAGCAGTCAAAAACGAATTCTTGTACACCAAGAAACCTAAAGTTTTAGAAATAAAATTTGTGCTCAGCAAGATCATAAATTTATATCCATGCTGTTGCTCGCAATAGAAGAAATGTTCATTCATTTTGAACGATGTACAATGTATCTGCATTTTATATTCACTGGTCTGACGTTCTATCATTGCATGAACAGCAGCACCCAGCTATTAAAGTTATGTTCATATAATATGCAGATCTTTCAATTGAAACTGAGGGTCTGGGAACCCTTATGTAAATTAATTACGTAAGTATAATTACGTAACAGTGAACTAGTTAACATAGGAGCTTGGCGGGACGTTGCAGCAGTTAGGAGAGAACAATCCGTTTCCGCGGACCCCTTCGGGAATTGAAGGCAAGAATCCGATTGGACGATATGTATATATCAAGACTATATAAATGTGTAGTGGAGTGTGTATAAAAAATGCGCAAGGTTATATACCCCTACAGTCAGGGACATAGCGCAAGCCGTCGAGTCACGCTCCGAACAGAACGAGTCTAGCGAGGGGAACCTCTTACATTTGGTGGTAGCGTTGGGATTTACAGTCGTGCGAAACGCGACGGAACTCAACAAGTTCGTATAGACGTTTATGACAACACGTTCAGGACTTTTGTTCAGAGCAGAGACGACGATGGCGGAAAAGGAGGTGGCATCGATGAACGACGTTCTAAGGTTGCTCCAGGAGACCCTGCAGAGGCAGGTCGAGGCAGAGCAACGACTGGAGGAGGAAAGGAAACAGGAGCGTCGGGAGAGCGGATACGGCGAGAGGAAAGCGAGCGACAGTTAGAATGGTTCGCTAAGCTGATGGAAAGGATTGAGTTACGGACGAGGAAAGGGTCGAGCGAGAAGGACGTGCAGCTAGTACGACTGACGGAGAAGGACAACATAGAGACCTACTTCACCACCTTCGAGAGGGTGATGGAAGCCTACGAAATTGACAAGTCGAGATGAGCTTTCAAGCTGGCTCCATACCTTAGTGGTAAGGCTCAGCAAGCGTACGCGTCCGTATCTGCAGAAGAGGCCGCACAGTTTGACAGCGTGAAGGAGGCAGTCTTTCACCGCTACGACATTAAGGAGGAGACCTATCGACAGATGTTTAGGTCTATGCGGAAGGGACCAGGAGAAACCTACCGAGAGCAGGCGAGCAAGCTATACGACATGGCCAAGAAGTGGCTAAAAGCATAGATATTATACGGAAGGGATTGGAAACGGAAGTCTTTAACACCAATCAACAGGTTCCATCCATGCAGGAAAAATAAAATAAAATGGCGGATAATATCTATAGTTTCAGATACTTTTTCGAAGAAAACCGGTCGTTGTGTATAGTTTGAGGCTTTTTCCTTTATTCTGTCACTTGCTTAAGAGGTATGGATATTAGTAGATATGTTTTTATGACTGTAAATGATTTTAGACCCGAGTTTTTTTAAAGACCCGCGTTCCGTGTCTTTGCGAAGCCTTTGTGGGCGTGTAGGAAACGTTAGCGTTGTCATATTGGCTACTTTATTGTAGAATCGAGTGGAGCTTCATGAGACAAATCGAACTGGCTAGGTATTATCTCAAAAGCTCTTGACGCACTTTAGATGCCCACAACCAGTCTCATGTCAAAGTCTTTATGGCCAACTTTTGTACGAGTGTACAACACGCATTTGAGATAATACCTAGCCAGTTCGATTTGTCTCACGAAGCTCCACTCGATTCTACAATAAAGTAGCCAATATGACAACGCTAACGTTTCCTACACGCCCACAAAGGCTTCGCAAAGACACGGAACGCGGATCTTAAAAAAAACTCGGGTCTAAATTCATTTACAGTCATAAAAACATATCTAAAAATATCCATACCTTTTAAGCAAGTGACAGAATAAAGGAAAAAGCCTCAAACTATACACAACGACCGGTTTTCTTCGAAAAAGTATCTGAAACCATAGATATTATCCGCCATTTTATTCTATTTTTCCTGCATGGATGGAACCTGTTGATTGGTGTTAAAGACTTCCGTTTCCAATCCCTTCCGTATAAAATCTATGCCAAAATTAAGACCCGTGGAAAGATGCCTGGACGATGAGCTGCTGGAGGGCGGACGAACGCGACGACGAATGACCCGAGCAGAGAAACGCCAGGAACGGAGGAAATGGTGGCATCGAGAAGATGGAACACAAGATCTCAACTTCGGGGCGGCGGAGCTACGAAAGCTCCAGCAAACTGACGTAAGTTTAGCTGGAATACGGCAACTGGTCAAAGTTGGACATCCTGCAGTTCGTGGAGAAAGACTCCCTTATATATAGAATAAAGGGACAAGGGGAAGAAGAGGAGAGAAAACAGTTGATCCTCCCAAAGAAATGCAGAGAAGCAGTTCTCAAGATGGCCCATGAAATTCCGATGGCGGGACACCTGGGAAAATGCAGAACTACCAAGAGGCTGCTGCAAAGGTTCTACTGGCCAAATATTTACCAAGACGTGGCCAACCTCTGCAGAAACTGTCAGAAGGCCCATAACAGACGTGCACAACCAGTTCCCCTGGTTCCACTACCGATCATGTCGGAGCCGTTCTCACGCATAGCCATGGACATTGTGGGCCCTCTACCACGAAGCAGCAAGGGACACAAATACATCCTGGTCATATGCGACTATGCAACTCGTTACCCGGAGGCCGTACCATTGAGAACTTGTGATGCAGAAGCTGTGGCAGAGGAACTGGGAAAACTATTCAGCCGAGTAGGCATCCCAAAGGAAATACTAACGGATCAAGGGACCAACTTTACCTCCCAACTGTTGGTGGAGCTCTACCGTTTGCTGAACGTCCACGGTATCCGGACAACTCTGTACCACCCTCAAACCGACGCCCGCGACGGCCTTGTGGAACGATTCAACCAGACTTTGAAGGCCATGCTGCGAAGAACGGTGACAGAAGAGAGAAAAGACTGCAACAAACATTTACCCTATCTGCTCTTTGCTTACCATGAGGTGCCATACGCGTCTACGGGATTTTCTCCCTTCGAATTACTGTATGGAAGAGCAGTACGGGGTCCACTGGATGTTATCAATGCAACTTGGGAAGCAGACGAAAAGAGCGACGAGAGCGTGGTGTCGTACGTGTTGTCAATTCAGGAAAGGCTAACCAAGATGGCTGAGCTGGTGAAGGACAACATGGAAAAAGCATCAGAAGAAATGGTATGACCTCAATGCGAGGGAGCGCAGCTTTGAAGTGGGTGAAAAGGTTCTGGTCCTACTCCCGACATCTACTCACAAGTTACTAGCACAGTGGCAGGGACCCTACGACGTCGTGAAGAAGATCAACAAGGTGATCTACGAGGTGGAGATGCAGAACAAGAGGAAAAGACTCCGGCATTTCCACATGCATCAATATGCTGCGGAAGTGGTATGAACCACTGGCAACGAGCTACTGGGTGCAAGACGTAGAAGGAGAAGAACTTCACCTATGGAGCGAAGAGGTTGAGGGGGAACAAACGTATGAAATCGCAAAACAGCTCACCAAGGAGCAGAGTGCCGAGTTACGACACCTTCTGGAGCAGTACAAGGACACCTTGCAGGACAAACCAGGAAGGACACGGGTAGCAGAACACGTAATAGATATTGGTATACAGCTAAACCAGTAAAACTACCACCATACAGACTACCGTATGCATACAGGGACCTGGTACAGAAAGAGCTGAAGGAGATGGTGAAGGATGGAACGCCACAACGTCAAACAGTGAATGGGCATCCCCCATAGTTCTAGTCCCTAAGAAGGACGGAGGGATCCGGTTCTGTGTCGACTACAGGAGGCTGAACGCAGTCTCAGCAGCAGACTGCTGTCCAATGCCACGAGTGGACGAACTGATCGATAGACTAGGTACGGCCAAGTTCATATCGACATTGGATCTGGCACGGGGATACTGGCAGGTACCCATGGCGGCAGAGTCGAGAAAGAAAACAGCATTCGTGACACCTTTCGGCCATTTTGAGTTCACCGTGATGCCGTTTGGTCTCCACGATGCACCATCTACTTTTCAGCGCATGATGGACCGAGTGTTGCAAGGGTTGGAGGCGTGGTCGGCAGCATATATAGACGATGTAGTCGTCCAGTGCCACCTGGAGCAGGCATGTAACGGCCCTATAGAAGCAGTACTGAAGAGGCTTCAGGAGGCGGGGCTGACAGCCAAACCCAGCAAGTGCCATTTCGGCAAGGACGAATGCACCTACATGGGGCACATAGTGGGAAATGGTCATGTCCGGCCGGAGAAAGGCAAGGTAGCAGCAGTGGAGGCGTTCCCCGTACCCAAGACGAAGAAGGACGTTAGAGTATTCCTGGGCCTTACGGGATACTATCGCAAGTTCATCCCAGAGTACGCTACCCTAGCCGCCCCACTGACAGAGCTCACCAAGAAGGAACAGCCCAATTGCCTGGTATGGAGCTCAGAGTGTGCAGAGGCATTCGATGCCTTGAAACGTCACCTGTGCACAAGCCCAGTGCTAAAGTGTCCAGATTTCGAATGTCCCTTTGTACTGCAGACGGATGCATCCGATTGGGGGGTTGGAGCTGTGCTGTCTCAGATGGATGAGGATGACAACGAGCACCCAGTGGCATATTTCAGCAAGAAACTACTACCACGGGAACGGCGGTACTCCACAATTGAAAAGGAGTGCCTGGCAATCAAGCTAGCCACCCATGCGTTCCGGGTATACTTACTAGGAAACCCTTCACCGTCCAGACGGACCATCACGCTCTGGAGTCTGAAAGAAGACAATGCGAGACTCACAAGATGGAGTTTGGCCCTACAACCGTATCAATTCAAGGTGAAATATCGCCAAGGACGACTCAACGGTAATGCAGATGCCTTGTCGCGACAAGCCAGCTTGTCGCCGGAGGAAGGGTTGAGGAGTGTAAGGGTCTGGGAACCTTATG
Source organism: Eunapius fragilis (assembly GCA_963681505.1). Taxonomy (NCBI): domain Eukaryota; kingdom Metazoa; phylum Porifera; class Demospongiae; order Spongillida; family Spongillidae; genus Eunapius; species Eunapius fragilis. The sequence goes on from OY811991.1 coordinate 5,330,405, forward strand.
TAAATTAATTACGTAAGTATAATTACGTAACAGTGAACTAGGAGCTTGGCGGGATGTTGCAGCAGTTAGGAGAGAACAATCCGTGTCCGCGGACCCCTTCGGGGATTGAAGGCAAGAATCTGATTGGACGATATGTATGTATCAAGACTATATAAATGTGTAGTGGAGTGTGTATAAGTCATGATGCGCCTACCTATCAAGGTTTTATACCCCTACGGTCAGGGACATAGCGCAAGCCGTCTAGTCGCGTTCCGAACAGAACGAGTCTAGCGAGGGGAACCTCTTACAGAAACAAAGAAATGAGTGAACAAAACTGAGAAAACAAGTATTGTTAAGTACCACTTATTAGGTTCCCCCCCCCCCCCCCCCCCGATGAAAAAACAATGGCTCATGTTTAAATGTATGTATCTCCATAATCGTGAATCTTTCTGTGTATACCTTTTTCAAAATCACGCAGGCGTACCATTTTACTTCCTGAAATGTTTTTGGAAGCATTCACTGTTATGTAAATGCGATCATTTAAACAAGAGGCATTTTTATGGAGGCAGCTGAGGGGGGCTTATAAGCAATACTTGGGACAGTGTCCAGCAAAATCACCCTTCTGGGTAGTTTTTCAAGTTCTCAATTTTTTTGATTTTCTGTGAACTCCAAAGGGCTTCTATCAAATGGTCCTAAGCATCCTAAATTGGACATTCCAACATAAAGGTATTAGGTAATGAATTTATAATTAGCCATACATTTGAATGCTAGCGTTACTTTTCTTCTGGAAAAATTTCACAAGGATGATTTTGCTGGACACTGTTCCACTTTATGGTAAGAGAACAAGGTTGTGGGAAAAGGAGGGACAGGGCACATTAAATACATGTCCTTATTTCTTCCCACAACCTGGTTCTTATCCTTAGCAAACACCTTTGCCAGGAACTTTATCATTAGAAAATATTCACACAAAGAGCTTGTAGTACAGTTGTACATAAAACATGGAAATTTTGAGTGTACAACAATTCTCTCTGCTTGAATTTTGTATCACTTGGAAGCACAATCTTTGTGAGTAAGAATGACTATTCTAGTGAGGGATACACTGCTGTGATCCAGTTAGATGTTAAAGTTGTTGAATCCATCATTTCAACGTGTTAATGTTAAATCAATGGACCATCTATATGTAGACAAAATTGGTCAAAATCATCTACTCGTAAATGGTACTTCAGAGCAATTTTCGGGTATTAATATCCTCCAAAAAATATACTGAGCCATCTAAATGGGTTAAGCAACGCATGGGTTAAGCAACGCATGGGTAGGTAGTATTTGTAACTATTTTTCATCTACTCATAGGTGATATACATCTCTACACGTGGATGGTGATTTAACATTAAAAGGCCCTCTAGTGCACTTTCATGTTTCATACAGTGTTATACATTAATACAGTGCTCCAGGAATGAACTGACAGTGTTTGAAGCAAAACAACTTTTGATAGTATTTTGAAACTAAGGCCAAGGTTTAGAGCAAATTTGCTTCACATCATATTTTTCCAAAATAATTAAGAACTAATTAACTATAATATTTATTAACAAATTAACTAAAGGGTGTCCATAATAATGTACACCAATGTTTAGATTTATAAATATAAACTGCAGAATAATGTAAATGAAAGTAAGTTTGAAAATTTATGAAATTCTATCGATGAACATTCAAAAATAACAAACCAAACATGAAAACACTAGCAATTTTAATGAACTTAGAGTTTTAGTAACATAATTACATAAGTTTAAAACTGGTGTTTTCTACTGCAGATATGCTTATAAAAATTAACTGTCAAATAACAGATTCAACCTTAATAACTTTAAAGCAAACTAGTCTTAAATGTTAATACCTCACTACTGAACTTAGTAACATCAATGTTGTTCCACTGCATATCCATATCTTGTGTATTTATAAATAATTATTAATATCACCTATCTCAAACCTTAATCTTGAATAATTTTGTTAATAGAGGGCTTTGAATATGAGGGTCTCGATACAATTACTTAACCACTGACAACACTATCTAATTGGACTGAACCGCAAGAAAATTATGGTTCACATGTGCTCCATACTTCAGGAGATGTATACTCTTTTTGTCCTGAAACATCATTCCCAGGCTTACAAATTGAGGTCCATCAATGTGGATAATGTTCATGTACATGCAGTGCTGAACATATACAAGCAGCCTCTTGTCATGTTAACAATGAAGTGGTTCACAGCCTAGTGATTGAATACTTGTTTTATGTGCAAGCACATTACGTTTCTTAAAAGCATCCTGTTTTGCACTCTTATTGAGCCTTAACTTTAAAAAGGGTGTACTTCAGATTGGTTTCACACAGATGCCCTGCAATTGTTCAGAGAGGTACACACCATCATGGAAGAGAGCATCTAAAAATGCCATTGTGCAATTGATACTAGCTTCAGTGTGCCAGAGAGTTTTATGAACCATCTGTGTGGTTTGCTGTATTTTACCAAATAGTTATAATAGTTTCAATGGATACTAATATAGAAAGATGGTCAAGAGCACTGTAGAATGTGTGGGAAGATCGTTAGTGGCCAAGGACACATGTTCATGCATACAGTGTCCGTGGGATTGCCCAATGATGGCAAGTCTTACATCCACTGTCCCAGCTTATGCAACTTGTAGTTGACAAATCTGTACATGTTAACAACACCTCAACCATCATCAAAGCATGGTATCTGTACATGTACATACTTTTTGTCACCACTCAGATTTGTCAATGTACACATCCCTGAGATATAGGCTACTTTGAGCAACATGAGGAGGGATCACCAGGAGTGGCTTCTAGGGAGGGCCAAAGGCTCTTAAGGTTCCCCGATTAAGAATCTGCTCTCATTTTGCACACATCCCTCCCTCCAGATACATTTCATTGAAAAAAACATGCGGCACTACTCTTTTTTCCTATAACAAGCATGTATGCTTATTGGCTCACTAGCCAACCAATTTACACTGCCTGGATACCTTAACCTCTAGAACACCATGTAGAGCACTAGTGAAGTACACCATGTAGAGCACTATGGGAATTAAAGCCATGTCTATTGTATAACTCTTCACATGATTTCTGCCATAATCTAAGCTGTCTGTTCATCTGGAGTTGACCTAGGTGGAGCTCACGTGTTTTCACGTGGTTAATCACACATAGTTTTATGACCTGGATTGACCTAATTGACACTGGTAAATGATTAAAAAACACACAAATGTCCACACTATGGCTGATTGGTTTGATCCAGTGAAACACCTGGCTCTCTTGCACACAGCAGGAATAACCAAGGCCAGATGTAGTACAACCAGTAGGGGAAAAATCCGCTTAGAGGCTTAAAAACTGGCTTATTTACCTGGCATCTTATGTAAAACTGGTGTTAAATATCAATAGCATCTTAAAAATTTGCATTCAAATTGATCCTACACTGATTAGCAAGTGAGACAAACATCCTAACATTTACATATCATGTCCTCACCTTTCTTCTGGTGTGCAAATACATAGCTAGAAATAATTTACAACGTAAAATCAAAAAACAACTAAATATTGAAACCAACTTACATAAGAAGCAATTTCAAATTCGACACAGAAGTAAAGGTCAGGATGCACAATGAGACTTCTCAATGTAACTATGCCCACTTACCACCTATAATGGTGAAAAGTCAGAATAAAGAGCAAAGCTGACATCAGCATGGTCTAAGATACAAATAAGATACATACAGCTAGGTGGCACTCACCGACTTCAAGGCATATCATTGTTACGAATAGGAAAGAAGAGCAAAGTCAATATAAATATGGTCTAAGATGCAAAAAGATGCATATAGCTATGTGGCACATACCTGCTTCGTGACCTATAATTGTAACATGTAGAAAAGAAGAGCAAAGTCAATGCTTGTGTACCATAAGATGCATATAGCTATGTGGCACTTACCCGCTTCGTGACCTATCATTGTTACATGTAGAAAAGAAGAGCAAAGTCAATATGAGGATGGTCTGAGATGCAAAAAAAAGATGTATATAGCTATGTGGCAGTTACCCCTTCATTGCATATCATTGATACAAGTCAGAAAAAGCAAAGTCAATGTTAGTATGGACAAAGATACATATAGTTATGTGCCACTTACCCGCTTCATTGTATATCATTTTTTATATGATGGAAAGAAGAGCAAAGTCAATGTCAGTATGGTCCAAGATGCAAAAAAGATGCATATAGCTACGTGACACTTACCCGCTACATGGCATATCATTGGTACAAGTTGGAAAGAAGAGCAAAGTCAATATCAGTATGGTTTATGATGCAAAAATGAGCTATGTGGCACTTACATCCTTTAAAGCCTATCATTGGTTCAAGTTGGAAAGAAGCGCAAAGTCAATGTCAGTATGGTACAAATTCATATAGCTATGTGCCACTTACCAACTTCATGGCATATCATTGTTACAAGTTGGAAAGAAGAGCAAAGTCATTGTCAATATGGACAACGATACATATAGTTATGTGCCACTTACCCGCTTCATTGTATATCATTTTTTATATGATGGAAAGAAGAGCAAAGTCAATGTCAGTATGGTCTAAGATGCAAACAAAATTGCATATAGCTATGTGCCACTTACATCCTTTATAGCATATCATTAGTAAAAGTTGGAAAATAGAGCAAAGTCAATGTCAGTATGGTCTAAGATGCAAAAAAAATGCTTACAGCTACATGCCACTTACCGACTTCATATTATATCATTGTTACAGATTGGTAAGAA